>SCHK01192350.1:0-10526 GCA_004124795.1 Poropuntius huangchuchieni
AAAGTTTTTATTTTTCTAATTTTTTTTCCAACCTCCAGGTTTGTAATTCTTGTATGTAGGGCTATGTATGATAATAATAATAATAATAATAATAATAATAATAATAATAATAATAATTTAGTATTATTATTATTATTATTATTATTACTACTATTATTATTATTATTGTTGTTGTTGTTGTCATCATATTTGCTTTGCTGTTGTTTTATTATGATTAGTATTGTTATTAAATGAAAATATTGAGTAAAAGAGGTATTGCTATTCTAATATTTGACTGTTAAAAAAAAAAATCAAGTATTTAAAAAATATATTATTAGTTATTTCTATTATGTTATTGTTACTGAAAATATTGAACAAAATAAGAAGTATAACTTAGTATTTCACTGTAAATAAAAACAATCAAGTATTTAAAAAAATAATAGTAATACTTATAAATATTAATGACTGTAAAATTACAATACTAGTAGTATTTATGTCCTAATTTTTTTGTTTAAACATTAAATCATCTACCTTTTATTTTAAGCTTTAAGCTTCAGTCTTTGCTATATGTTAATCACAGTATGCTGTATTGTGATTATTATTTTTTTTTTTTAGATTTGTTCAAATTAATCGTGCAGCCCTAATTCATCCACATTGGAGAAAAATAACAAGGGGTTTATTAAAACCAAAACAGACAGCAGGGGCTTGGCTAAGATCTGTGTGAGATCTGCAGTAACCTCACATAAAGACAGAGTTCAGACCGGACTCGGATCACTGAGTCTTCTTTGACCTGCTGTGTCTCGTCATCGCTCTACTGACCTGTCATTATAAAACCTCCGATAACTCACATCAGAGCTACAGTACTGCTCATGTGCTCATGAATCATGACGTCACTACTGCATTTCACTTCATGAAGAGGTTTTAAATGAATAGCTCATCCAAAAATAAGCATGTGCTGAGAATGTGTTCACCCTCTTGCCATCTGAGATTAGGATGAGTTTGTTTCTTCATCAGATTTGGAGAAATGTGTCTCAGCAATGGATGCTCTGCAGTGAATGGGTGCCGTCAGAATGAGAGTCTGATAAAAACATCACAATAATCCACACCACTCCAGTCCATCAGTTCACATCTGGAGAAGACAAACGCTGAAACAAATCCAGCATTAAGATGTTTTTAACTAAAACATGAGTCTATAATAACACTTCCTCCAGTGAAAAAGTCAGTCTTCTGTCCTCTATTACATCAAAATCCAGTAGGGCCGTATGATTTCCACGATACAGAATCCAGTCATAAAAATGGAATTCACAGTTTAACGCGGAATGTCACGGAATTTTTCCAATTTTGAATGAATTAATCAAAAGTAGGTCATTTACACTTAAATCAAATCAAGATATAGACTAGCATCTGTAAGTATTTAAATATGACGTCGATTTAAATATGCATCCTACTACTACTACTACTAAAACGAAACAAACATTACTTTTAATGAATGATCACAACATTTCTTCCATGTTTTAATTTTAATAAAAAAAATAAAGTTTGTTTTAAGAAAATCTTTAAGAAATTATTTTAAGAAAAAAATTGAATAAATTAAGCTGTTTTATGCATTCAAATAATTAGACATGCTAAAACACAGAATTTGGTAACAATAAAAAAAAAATATGGGGAGAAAAACTAAAACACTTCATAGGGCCCTAAACATGAAATTTTTGTTAAACTTTTAGTAAATCGATGTGAAAATGTATAAGTTTCATGATTTTAATTAATTAGACATGCTTTTTTAAATAAAATGTAATTTAACTATTAAAAAGGAGTTGAGAAAAATTCAAATGGAAAAAATGAAACTTGGAAAAAAATAAAACAGATTTCATAGGGCCCTAATCCAGCCACATATTTGTTTAAATATTTGTGCTATTTTGGCTTGTTTGGCTGCTTGACCTGTGCAGACTTCTCCCCTGATTCAGTTATTATGGATTATGGACTCAAATTGTAGTTAAAAATGTCTTAATGCTGGATGTGTTTCAGGTTTTGTCTTCTCCAGATGTTAACTGATGGACTGGAGTGGTGTGGATTATTGTGATGTTTTTATCAGACTCTCATTCTGACGGCACCCATTCACTGCAGAGCATCCATTGCTGAGACACATTTCTCCAAATCTGATGAAGAAACAAACTCATGGCTATCAAACCAATTTATTACGCAATGCTTATAAGGAGTTCTACACATCTCACAATCCTAGTAAAAGTTTAGAACTTCACTTTAACACATTTTACGTCAAAATGCACAGATTCTTCCCAAAAAAATCAGCGAAATGCAGCAAAACTCAGTCCAGGTCTCCTCGGGACGCGCTGCTTTGGGAAACCACGTTAGCAACTGTCCAATTGCAGGCCCTAAGCTGTAACTACTGCACCATATATGTGTCGAAAATACAGAAAAATGGAGAAACCGGGAATGATAACATGGAGGCATATGAGCTCATACATCCTAGGAGCCAATTCACGTCTCGGATATCGAGTTACGCTCTTCTGTTGAAAGGTAGGAGTTGAGAAAGTTCTCAGATTGTATTTTAGACACTCCTCACGTATGTATCTGGAGGATCCTCTCAGTAATAACTCCAGCACACTTCTATAACCAGTATTAAACTGCGAGCTATGAGACAGACTCATGACTGTGGTTTAGGTTGAACAGGGCACACCCGAGCGCTGGTTTTCATCCACAGACCAACACAAGCCCAAACAACATCTGACTCAGACGGGAAAACCTTTCTTCTCTCTCCCTCCCTCCCTCTTTCCTCTTCATGGAATAACCTTAAAAATCACTGATTTCTTCATTTTCCTCAGCACATTTCTGACCTTCACCGTTTTACGCCGCTGTAAATAGTCTCTGCATTAGTATAAAGTCTGGAGAGACAGTTTTACCTGCAGAGAGACGGGTATTAATCAATTAAAGAGCTCATTTTGGATTCTACCTTATAATATTCACGCAAGAATCCCTTTATGCATTATGCAAATTTAACTAAGGATATGCCGTATAAGCCTCTGATGGACTTTTAATGGGAAAGGATCAAATCTTTTTTCACGCTGAGGGTCTATAAAAGCTAATTTCACAGACACATTTTGTCGATGCAAATTTTGATATTTCAGAACAAGTCAATGTCATGCATGATTTTAGATGAACGTAATCTGCACCACTGGAGTAGTTTCTAATTTAATAAAATCACTCAATGAGGATTGCTTTACAATATTATTTATCTGCTTTTCTTGTTGTTGTTTTTCTATTATTAAGTATAGGCTGTATACACTATTCGTTTTTAAACTGGACACTTAACCCACACTAAAAAAAATAATAATTATGAAAATATAATTATAATGTATATCACAAAACAATTTATATATATTTTAAAATAAATAATAATATTATTATTTATAATAATGATAATAATAATAATAATAATAATAATAATGATGATTATTATTATTAAAGTTTGGCATCTGTAAGTTTTATGCTCAGTCTTTTAAAGTCACCTAGACTGCATTTAATTAATCAAATATACAATAAAAACACTATTATTGTGAAATATTTTTGCAATTTAAATAAATGTTTTCTATGTGAATATGTGTTAAAGTGTAATTTATTTCTGTGATGCGCAGCTGTATTTTCAGCATCATTACTCCAGTCTTCAGTGTCACATGATCTTCAGAAATCATAATAATATACTGATTTACTGCTCAACAAACATTTCTGATTATTATCAATGTTAAAAACAGTCGTGCTGCACAATATTTTTGTGGAAACCGTGAAACAATTAATTTTTTCAGGATTCACAGATGAATAGAAAGTTCAAAAGAACAGCATTTATTTAAAACAGAAATCTTTTGTAACATTATACATGTCTTTACTGGCCCTTTTGATCAATTCAATGTGTCCTTGATGTATACAAGTATTGATTTATTTAAAAAAAATAAAAATAAATAAATAAGTATATAGTTATATATAGTTCCCTATGATTTTGCAGCCCTGGCCTGTTTATTAATTATTCTATCTTTGCTTGTTTGTTTGTTGTGTGGTGCAGGTCTTTGGTTAATCAGCGTGTAGAGAGCAGAAGATCACCCACCGTCAGCGTGAAGAGCCAGCAGAGCACACACCAGGAGAGCCAGCATGCTGAGACGTGTGTGTGTGTGTGTGTGTGTGTGAGATCCCACGACGAGTGTGTGTAACAGCAGGACAGATCCTTCAATCACGGCACTGCGGGGAAAACCAGAGAGAGACTGATTAACCTGGAGCTGAGAGACTGATGGAGAGGAAGACTGAAAACACACAGGGCTTATATCTAAACTATACCCACACACACACACACACAGACACACACAGACACACACACACACAGACACACACAGACACACACAGACACAAACATACACACACACACACACACACCCACACACACACACACAGACACACACAACCACACACACACACACACACACACACCAGGTTTGGCTGCTCCCAAATTCACCATCTTGAAAGGGTCAATGTTTCATGATTTATGGCTGGATCTTGACCTTTGCAGTACGGGGAACACACAGACAGTCGTAGAATGTAAGTGTTCAGATATGTGTGATGAGAAAACAAGCTTCTAAAGGACTGAGATACTGATGTAGGCCACAAACTTCACAGAAGTATATGAATACAAACACTTTCAGCCTGCGCTACTAATTCATAATTCATATTAGTGCAACACAAATACATTCTCAGCGTTACTCCAAAAGGTGCTATGACAGGCATAAACTGCACAAGAAAATAAATAAATAAATGCAATTACTTTTTAAATTAAATTTAATCCTGAATTTATTTTTGTATCCATTTTTTCCTTTTCTTATTATTTTCTGTATTTATTTTTAACTTAAAAATATATATATATTTTAACTTTATTGTTTATTTCATTTATTTATATATGTAGTTATTTATTTAAATGTATTTATTCCCACATTTATGTAGTACCGTATTTATACATTTCCATTTTGTTTTACATTTCAACATTTTTTATTATTATTTATTATTTATTATTATTTAAAATTTATGTTTGTGATAATATAAAATATATGTAAAACATGAGTGGAATGAATATATTTCACACAAGTTTTCTAATGTAATTTGTCATCATAATCTAATGAAACTGCACACACTCAAGTAGTTTCTAATTTATCAAATAAAATCACTCTGAGATCAACGAGGATCACTTTCAATATTATTTAGCCTATCTGCTTGTTGTTGTTGTTGTTGTTCTGTTAGTAAGTATATACCTTATACATTATACATGTTTTTAAACTGGAAACTTATCCCACACTTAAAAAAATCATTTATGAAAATATAATTCTATATAACAAAACAAATAATATTTTTTAAATAAATAAATAGAAATAATAGTAACAATAACAACAACAACAACAACAATAATAATAATAATTATTATTATTATTGTGATTATTATTATTGTTGTTGTTATTATTGTTATTATTATTAATAAAGTTTGGCATCAGTAAATTTTATGCTCAGTCTTTTATACTCACCTAGACTGCATTTAATTAATCAAATATACAATAAAAACACTAATATTGTGAAATATTATAAAAAATTAAAATAACTTGCTTCTACGTGAATATGTGTTAAACTGTAATTGATTGCTGTGATCAAAGCTGAATTTTTTTCAGCATCGTTACTGAACAGTTCACACACATTTTTAAAAAGTAATTTGTCACTGGATTCAATGCACCAATTCATGTATGGAAGACTCTATGAATAATTAAAATAAGATTTTGTGTGGATGTTTCATGAATGATTTTAGTTATTTATTCAACTTTATTCTACAGTTAGCAACAAATGAATTTAACTTCAAGTACATTTTAAAAATTGCCAGTCAGTAATACGTCTCTAGTTAATAATAATAATTAGGTAAAACATTGCTCTTGTTGTATACTATATCAAACATTATCAGTTCATGAGTGNTGTAAAACATTTATCTTGTTGTATACTATATCAAACATTATCAGTTCATGAGTGGCTAAAAATAAAAATATAGTGAATTCAGTTCTGCAAAAATCATGCAGTTTCCACTTCTTATAAAGTCTGTTATGCTTCTGTTACATTTAGCTGACTAAACTGAAATGCAATAGAATTCACGTCGTTTTTTACTGTAATGCATGACTCATACGGTCACTTGGTTGATGACCAGGATGTTTATTTCTAATTTTACTTTTCAGTGCGTCCTGTTAAGTCTGGTCACAATTTCTACATCCTTCTCTCACTTCCTCTTCCTTTCCTTCTTTTCTCTGGAAAAAGTGAAGTCAAGCCTCTGAAAGACCACATGAAATGGATTGTTTTGTTTCCTGTGACGACGTGTCTTATTGAAGCAGGACATCTGCGTCAACTTGTCCTGCTTTTTACAGTTCAAAAGTTTAGGGTCGCGAAGATTTTTTTTTAAAGGTAATTAATACTTTTATTCATCAAGGATGCGTTAAACTGATCAAAAGTGCCAGTAAAGATATTTATAATGTTACACAAGATTTCTATTTCTATTTTAACTTTTATATTAATATTTTCAACATTGATAATAATCAGAAATGTTTCTCGAGCAGTAAATCAGTATATTAGAATGATTTCTGAAGGATCATGTGATGCTGAAAATACAGCTGCGCATCACAGAAATAAATTACACTTTAACACATATTCACATAGAAAACAGATATTTTCAATTATAATAATAATTTTTAAATTTAAATTTAAATACACAACACACAATTTCTGAGGGGGAATAAACATTTCATAAGGCTACTGTGAGAATAAATAAAAATTGTTTCTATGCATTCAAATAATTAGACATGCTAAAGAATTTGGTAACAATAAAACATGAAGTGAGAAAAAATAAAACATTTCATACGGCCCTAAACATGTCATTTTGTTACACTTTTAATAAATGAATGTTAAATTGTATAAGTTTCATGATTTCAATCAATTAGGCATGCTTTTTGATTAATAAAATGTATTTTGACCATTAAAAAGGAAAAATTAAAACAGGTTAATCCAGAAAAATGAAAACAGAAAAAACAGAAAAAATAAAACGGATTTCATAGGGCCCTACATATACTGTAACTAGCTAAAGCCTCTCACAAGAGTCCAGTTTTGATTTCACGGGGTCTTTAACACACACTGACCGACACAAACAGCTGCGTTTCTAGCTGAGTTATGACCGGCTCAATCAGGTCTCCACCCTATCATTGTGTTTTAAGAGAAACACGATGAAGTTCTGAGCACAAGCAGCACAATTACACGACTGTAGGATGATGTAAACACAATAAAGAGCAGGATCCCAGCGAGTGGGCGCTCGATGAGCAGGTCAGACTCATGTGAGCTCTGACTAAACTCTTCCAGCAGGTCAGCGCTCAGTAATATGAGACCAGAGCTATGCTTTAGTCATAATCATAAACCCTGCGCTCAGCACAAAACACGCGGTCAGACGACAGCACTGCTACTCTCTTCACAAACTGCCACCGAATGACACAAAGTTCAAAATAACTAGCCAGGCTTGGACAACTCTGTGATTCTTTCCACAACCCCGCACTTTATAGATCGCAGGAACCGTCTGCATCAACTTCAAACTGTCTAATAACACTTTCCCTCGCTCATTCCTTCCTTCTGCGCTCTCTGAAGAAAACTCAGACTGTTTCTGTTGGCCTCGGTCGCTTTGTGAGTGACTTTCAGTGAAAAAAATTCATCTAGACTCAACAGAATAGTTCACCCAAAAATGAAAATGTTCATCTGAGATCAGGACGAGTTTGCTTCTTCATCAGGTTTGGAGAAATGTGTCACTGCATCACTGAAGTGAATGGGTGCCGTCAGAATGAGAGTCTGATAAAAACATCACAATAATTGTTAAAATCATCTTAATGCTGGATGTGTTTCAGCTTGTATCTTCTCCAGATGTTAACTGATGGACTGGAGTGGTGTGGATTATTGTGATGTTTTTATCAGATCTCATTCTGACGGCACCCATTCACTTCAGTGACGCATTTCTCCAAACCTGATGAAGAAACAAACTCAATTATATCTTGGATGGCATCATTTTTTAGCAAATTTGTATTTTTAGCTGAACATTTCCTTTAAATTCCACTATATTTTCATAAGTCCAGTTGAATCTGCTGAATTTACAGTATGAGTCAAACCAACAGAATATGCACGTGTAAGCATAATCTATGATCAACACTAGAGTCAAAAAAATAAATCACTGGCTGCTTTGCTTGAACATCCAGTCCTTTCTGTAGAAGAACTACAGTATTTATTTCTGGCTCGTTGAGTTTTTAATGCTGTGTAACACATTAACTCCTGCATCTACGTATTCAGACGCGTGGCATTGAGCTCAAGTTTAAACAAGCACATTTATCTTTACCGCTTAATGTTTCTCTCTTCTCAAACAATCAGCAGTATTATTACTCACCTCACATTAGCCCGCAGGTACTAAACGTATAATATCCTGCAGATTACTGTAAAACACAGCTCTGTAGAAACACACCGATCAAATCTGACAAAACATACAGTTTGATACAGTTTTCCTAAATACTACGGAGCAGGTTATACAAGATTCATCTATTTGCATTCAACTTAAGTATGCTAAATTAAAATAGAATAGAATAGACTGTCACATTTTGTAAATTTTGTAAAAGACACACATAACACATAGGCCTAGCACACAATTCAACAACAACAATTATTATTATTATTATTTTTATCATTACCATCATTATTATTATTGTTGTTGTTGTTGTTATTATATAAAAAAAAATCATACATAAGTCTTTTAAAATCCACATTTTGGAATTATTTGTTAAATGGCACAAAAAGGTTTTTATAATAGGCTACTTCAACTTTGAAAGTCTAAATTGTTTCCCTGAAGATTAAAAAGGTTATTATGGAAGTTTAGTTTAGTTTAGTTTAGTTTAGCTTTATTGTCCTTGTAAGGAAATTTAAATCCAAATGTAAAGTTGCATATAATAAAATAAAATTACATTAAAAAAGAAATATAATAAAGAAAAAAGGGGAAATATTTTACACTATATAAACATTTGAAAATTATATACATTAAATATTTAAAGTAAAAATTTACTTTAAAAATTAAATAAATTATATATTAAAGAATTTATATCTTTCTTTGAAAAAAAAAAATCTTTTTTCTTTGTTTTCTTGGAAAAAGAAAAGAAAAGAAAAGAAAAGTGCTTGTTAATGTTTAGTATGTGTTGGTTCAGGTTTAAGAGTTTGTCTAGACGTCATAATAAAAGCTCCTGGTGAGATCTAACCCTGCACAGATGTGATGTTAATCCAGCCTCAGATGCTGAATCAGCTGGGAATCTCATTAGTGTGAATGTGAGATGCTGAAGGTAAAGTCCAGACTCTTCCAGACCAGACCAGCAGAGTCCAGCAGAGTCCAGCAGGGGTGTGGTTGTAGTCTGGGGGATTTTAGAGGGTTTGGGGGAGGATCTGGAAACCTTAAAGGGCCAACACTCAAACCCTGGACTCAGTAAAGCAGAGTTTGTTTACCCAGAAACCCCTGAATTTTAAAGCACGGCCCGAATAAAAGGCAAAACTATGTTAAAGCAGTATTTTTGACCGTACAGAGAACTCTGAAGCTAAACTCTCCTCAAAACAACACACTCGACTCTACTTCATTGATTCATTAGAGTTCTCCCGAACAGCGCTTTTGTTTCACACATAACCCGAACTCGACACGGATCTCTGTGAATGGTGTAACGTTATTCAGAAGCATTTTAATGGACTCACCATCCCAGCAGTGAAGTCAGACGAACACAAAGCAGAAGAAGACTCTGCTCTCTCTCATTCCTCAAACACGCCGTGTGTGAAGGCGCATGGTTTGTTTATGAAGCTGAGTGAAATAGCTTCGTGTTTTTCTTCTTCTTTTTCTCAGATCTGAGTAAAGTAGCGTCCGCTCGCGATGGTTTTGCTCCGGTCTGAAAGTAAAACCACTCCTACATCATTCTTGCTCTGGGTCCAGTCTGATGACGTCACGGCCAGCGGTTCCGCTGCGCGAGCGCACTCACGCTCACTCACACACACACACACACACACACACAGCCTGTTTCTACAGTTTTAAAACGATTCCTGTAACACTTCGTCAGCTTGTCAAAAGTCGTATTTGTTTTAATCTCCTGAGACCCGAGAAAAAAGTTTTAGGATTTTTTTTTTTTTTCATGTCTTTACATTGTTTAGCGCTTTAAAAAAAAAAAAAAAAGATATTCCATTCATAAGTTATGCTATGTCACATCGGGACTCTCTTTAAAAAAATAAATAAATAAATAAAAATAAAAATACAAAAGACATGAATGAACATGCATAGGCAAAAACAATAGATTTTTTAAATCACCAAAACATTTTTAGTTTTCAGGATTTTTTTTTTTTTTTTTACAAAACTTTGTATAAAGATGATTGTCAACTGTGTTGTAACAGAATGATTTGATATACCATGTTTCTTTCTGCAAAAT
>SCHK01192502.1:0-10321 GCA_004124795.1 Poropuntius huangchuchieni
TGGGGCAGTCATGGACTGTCCGTTGTCCCCTCTCAAACAAATAAATAAATAAAAATAATGTCCTCTTGTTTCACTTGGATATACACCATAATAAAGAAGAAAAGTTGTAAATTATGTTTCATGCCAACTTTAAGCCATTTTGCTAGGTAGTCCTATAATTTAGCCAAAACCTGACTCTCTCTCACACGCACACAATATACTGCCAATTGTTAATCAAGCATGCAGATGTGAATTTTGGCATTCCATTCAATACAAAACACTGTATTTTAATGTTCATTAAATAATGTCTTCTACTGAAGTAAACATGAGACGTAAATCATCAAATCAGAGTCTGATAGTAATAAAAAGTGAGAAGCCAGTATATACGGTCTACCATATTGCCGCTCTGCCAGTATCTGCAACTTTTACTCTGCGCTGCCACTTATTACACCAACAAAAGAAAAATATGACACCGCTAACACAATTTAGCGAGATTACAGCATTATCCCTCACGATACTGAGTAATATATCAAATCCAGACCTGGGCACAGATGGACTACGCAGCTTAAGGGGGCCAGGCAGCTGGTGCACCTGACAGGTGGCTGGAGTGGATCCAGACACGCAGAAGCTTCGGGTGGCCTGTGGACTCTGCGGACTCCTGCAGGTGGGGTGGTGGGTCACTCCGTCTGCCCCTGTTCTGATTGTCTGGTGGTCTGCCAGGCTACTGTCAGCCCTGCAGGACCAAACGGCACCTTCAGGTCACAGCTGGCTGTGGCGGTCACACCTGTCTGCGTTCTGTCACCCCTCTGTTCCCTCGGAGGAATCCGGGACAAATCAGGTGGCCACAGGCATAACAATTGGGCCCTCGAGGTTTAGAGTCTGACTTTATTCGTTGTTTTCATATGGACACACATTACTTTGTGAAGTACAATTCTTCTATCTATCCATCCATCTACATACATAGATCCATCTGTATATGTACACTTTCTACATGCATCATCTGCCTAGAACACCATTCTATTTATTTGTTTATTGATCAAACATAAAGGAAACGCTGTACAATTTTAGTTTCCCTTTCGATCGTTTGTGGATCTTGTTACACCTCACGTCACACTGAGCACCTATCACAGAGTAAAACCCACAAACAGTGATATTAATTACCTCAATTTGTCACTGTCACAGCTGCCCTCGTTTCGATTTCATTAGAATGTGAATAGGATAAGAGATAAATAAAGTCGATTTCATGTGGCACACAGCAATGTGCATTTGTAATTTCTGAATTTAGAGATGCAATTTAATAATGCCAAACCTCCTCTCTCCTCTGCTTACAATTTACCACTGATTACAGCCTGACGCTCTCGCAATTTGAATATTTACTGCATGCCAACCAATCCACCCCACCCCACCTCATTTACATTTTGATTTACATGCCAATAGATGCAGAGTGTGGGATAAATATGGAGCGTAATCAGCTTCATTTATCCAGAGCTGAAATGAGCAAAGACCTTTGGGTACCCCGTCTAATGGCAAACACCAAGCTATTAGAGGTCAACTATACTAATCCCACAAGAGCAAATTGGACACAGCACATGACTTGGGTGATTGGCCATTTTAACAACAGCCTCGGGTTGCTCGACTTCACCCATCTTGATAGTAATCTGCTGCTGCGATTTCATCGTGTTTGTTTGTGTATGTGTGGCTACATTGGGGAAGCATGGTGCCATTAGATGAATCACTGAGCACGTTTCTATGAGTCATTGTTGCCGAGGGAGACTGTTTCTTGGGAATTCAATAGAGGGGTCAATTAACAGTCTGTAAATAGAAGTTTGTTATAATGGCTGGTCATTAAATCTAATGTGCAGTGGTTTACAAACCCTATCAAAACTGAAGTGAAGAATTCTGTAAAGACACTTAATTATTCATAATTTTTCAGGGCATTTATTCCCTATCTTGTGGTTTTATGTGCCATTCAGGTTTATTCAAAAGAAGATTAAAGGCAATAGGTGATGCAGCTTCACTGCCCGTGCTAAAAAAACAATAAAAAAACAGTGCAAAGTAGCTAAGATACAACCGATGCATGAAATGATCATCTGTGTCATCTGCAAAGAATAATATTCTGTAACATTTTACAATGAGATTTCTTTTGTTAACATTAGTCAACTACATTAGTGACACAAACTAGCAATGAGCAATACTTTCACAGCTTTTATCAATCTTTGAACATTTACAAATACTAAGACAAAAAGTTGTGTTGCTGCACTTCAAACTATCACAAAAAAACAATAAATAACCATTTTATTAACTGAAGTTTAATAAATGCAGTAAAAATGATGTTAGTTAATTTCTTGTAAAGTGTAAGCGAATATTCTAATGGTACATTACAATAAACACCTTGTTTTTGAGAAAACAAGCAAGTATCCTGTACTAAGATTTCTATAAGACATGTTGAGATGTATTCACTGTAAAAGATGTGTACTTTTCGTTGTTAAAACGTGGTAAAAAGTCTCTTGCTATAACTATACACAAAAGGAAGTAGAAACACACAAATGTTATACATAGGGTTTTTTTTTTGTGATATTTTTGGTCCTCATCAACTTACCAAACAGCTTAAGCAGCAATATACGTAACCAAATCCCGGTGGAAATGAGTCCAGGGAAGCCAGTGAGTCACAGCTGAGTGACGTACACAGGTCTGGCATTCACCCGGTAAATAACTCATTAATGGGAGCGTGCTGAACTAGATTGGTGCTAGTCACAATGGACCAGTGTGCCCTTTATGAAAAATACAACAACCTAGTCTACAAACCCGCTTGAGCCAGATTCATAATGAATCCGAGCACTTGCTAGAGTATTACACCTTTCACAGGGCAACATTTCAAATCAAGACAAAGAGGTTATGTGATATATAAAGGCTCCTTTAAAACAATCCCAAGCTAGTGGCTCTTTGAGGTTAGATTGAGGGTATTTCCAAAATGACTGAAACTGAATTGTTTTTACAATCACAGTTGCAGGATTTTTTTTTTTTTTTTAAATCCCACTTTTCTTCTTTCTTTTCTCATATGTGTAATGTTTGAGCCTTTCCGTATGCTTTGTTTGTTTGTTTGCAACTTTGCCTCTTTATTTATTCATAGAGCCCAATCTAGCTCGGCTGAAGTGGGCTCAGAACTCCCTGATGTAAATTACAGTAAGTCAATATCGTGATGATGCTTCAGCCTCTCTGCTGCACAGGCTTGGATGGCTGCCATACTTGTTACCTGCAGTTTTGCATGCTGCTCTATCCACTTACGGTTTTAAATCAGACTCTCTAGCCAACTCATATATTTTGTCTCCTCTGACGTTTCCTTTTACCGAATCATTAGTTACTGTGAATACAGTCTTGTCTTGTGTCATTTCTGTTAACTGCTGTATAGGGGAGACCAGGGCTAAATGCAAATGGCCCAGGCTGTCACAAAAGGTCAAGCTGTGCTCAAAGAACTGTATCTGTAAATGTTTAATAGCTTTTTTGTAGCCAAGACATTTAGGTATGTATCAATTCGGAAGTTGACTTTCTAAAATACAGTATACCTACCACAAGAAATATTAACTTAAGTGTGACAGTTAGCTCCAATGTCCTCTATGTTGAACACATTTATATAAACAGTTTGTCAACATACACAGAACAAATAAATGAATGATAAATTTACCCCATTTACCCTCTTCTTAGGGCAATTTCAGACATGTAGATCGTTTTCAGACCTGTAGAACAGGAACTTAATTTGTTAGGTTACACTTTATTTTAAGCTGTCCTTGTTACTGTAACGTGGGGAGCATGTAAATGCAAGGCTTTATTAACAAACGTGGTCAAAACAGGCAGGGTCGAACACCAGCAAACAATATAATCCAAGGCAGAGGCAAAAGAGTAATCCACAAACAGTCAATGGTCAGGGTAGGCAGCAAACAATCAGGAAACAAGGAAACAGACCAAGGATCAAAAACAGAGGTAAACTAGGAAACACAGAAAGGGTAAACTCGGAAACTTGGAACAAGAAATGGCTATTCAATAATCAGCAATCTTGGAGTGTGTGTGAGCAACTTTCGTACTAGACAAGGAGCAACTTTCATACTAGACAAGCAGAACACATGACAATGAACAAGACACATGCAACCAAGGAACCAATCAAAACATAACACACAGACAAGGGTAGCACATGACAAGATCACATGAGGGGCAAGGAACACATGGGAAATGGAGTCCAGAAAACAATGGCAAGAGTCCGGCAATGAGAATGGCAATGGAGTGCCCTCTAATGGATTTCATGGGCACTCCAGCTGGCGATCGTTACAGTTACAGTGCAAATATGCATTTAAGTACTGAGTAATAGTAATTAACAACATGTACTTACTATATGGTTAGGATTTGGGTTTAGTTTAAGAATACTTGCATGTAATTATTCATAATGTATTGTTATTTTAATAGTAAGTACATGTAATGTGTAACAAGGACACTATAAAATAAACACAAATAAAGGTGCTATATAGCACTAAAAGTGGTTATTTGGCTCGTAATCCTAGGGGAACCACTTTTGGTGCTGTATAGGAATTTTTTTTTTTTTTTAGAGTGAAACTTTACATTTGTTCCAATGTTTCATTCTTGGTTCGGTTCATTTTCACAAGGCAACAGTGCAAAGCATACCAAACTGTATTTATGCAAGTCACATGTGAGTAAATCTGTCCTCTTACTGGTCAGAGATCACCTGTTTACGTTCCTCTGCATCATTCATCAAGATGAATTAACAAGTTTGGTCCATGGGCTTAAAGTCTGTGTCAAGTCAATTTTGAGAATTGTTTGTAAACACATAAATGTTAGAAATGCATTGTTGAAACATGTTACAAAGACTGTGAACTATATAATACTTAATGGTGGAGTTATAACGTTAAACAGTTTTTCACCATTTTCGTGAGCAGGATTTATTGGGTGGGGCTAAATCGGAGCTCGGTGACGCAATGGAGCCATTGAGCACTGCCCCTCCCACAACACTATAAGAGCTGTGTTCGACTTGAAGCAGCACTGACTGCACAGACTGATCACTGTGTGACATCAATACAGTAAGTGATAGAGAGCATAATGAACGTCTGCTCTCTATCTCTTACTGCACAGACTGATCACTGTGTGACATCAATACAGTAAGAGATAGAGAGCAGACGTTCATTATGCTTTTGAATCGCCCTCGCGGTACTTTGATGTCAAACACTGATCATTCTGCTCAGTGCTGCCTCAAGTCGAACACACACATAACAACTAGAGCGCATAAGCATCAGTGGTTCGTCCGTTCAACAACGAGTAACTGTCATTACCGTTACTACAGCCTACAGTTTGCTTTCTAGCTATTCCTTCGTCACGTTACGTGGTTGCGATAATTTACGAAACAATTGAGCTCGGTCCCCTTATTTACGTAAATCAAGCTACTAGAGGAAGACAGTTGAGAGAGATGGCAGCTTTGCCGTGAGTGGGCGTGGTTTCAGCGGCACGAGCGGACACGCCCCCAGCGTTTGAGAACAGAGAGGATGGCTTATTTTTTCAAGATTTTGATACCTTATTTTATTTACTTTGCAGGTTTTTTTAGCATTCAAATTTGGCTGGGTGGTTAATAACATATTTTTCTGTGGTGTGACAAACTCAGAACACACATTTAATATTGACTTTACATGGACTTTAATGTGGCTTTATCTGTAGCTTATTTATTTAAATGATAAATTATATATAATTATATTTAAAATACAATATTTAAAATTAAAATATAACTATAAATATTATATCTCGGACCGATTATTTTGGTACACATCTGAGTGCAGTTGCTATGTTCACATTCAGTATGTCTAAACTAAATGAACTAAGGGTGAAAAATGGGATAGGTTCAGAAACAAAGACTCCAAATGAGCCAGGTGTGAAAACAATCTTATTAATGTAGTCCAAAATATAAACTCTATTTTTTGTGCTAGATGTTTAAGTATGCAGTGTGATAGGACCATCCAAGAAGGTACTGGCCTCAATCCTGGTATTACTCATTTCATATTGTTAAAATACTTTCAAATGCTCAGCCAAATCTTCACAAATCAGTCGGTGGCCTCACTAGAGCATCACTAAAACATCCCTCACATCAAGAGCAGGTGCCTCCACAGCTGCAGTTATCCAGGTTAATTAAGCAACAACACATTTGAGAGTAATTTGTGGGCCTGATTGCTTTAAACTGTAGGCAACCTAAATATCTAATAACCATCCGTAAAACTGGAAGACATAGTGATATGATTAATAGGATTAAAGGGGTCATGACCTGAGAAATCAAATTTTCTCTTATATGTTTTGACGCATAAGAGGTCATCATATTATAAAAACATATTGTGATTTTCAGAATTCAAAACTTTCTTGTTAGTTAAAAAAACAGCTTTTATTGAAACCAAACTGCCATTGTACTCTTCCTCGTCTCCTTGAGCCACCTACAACCAGTCAATAAATCAAGCCACTGACTGAATGGACAACTTCACATAGTTCCTCTTCGTTGCACGAAAATCATCTGTTACTAAATTACAATTAAATTATATACAGGAAATGAGCAAAATAATGCCTCCTTTATAATTGTTGGAGCTGTCAATCACCTCAGTTCAGCGCTCTCACCAACTCCGATTATGATCAATTAGTCTGTCTACACTACACAATGAATATCCTTTATTTACAGTACATCATGTCTGCACTGTGTTGGTTATGATGAAAATTGAGTGTTTGTTGAAAACATAAGTGAAAAAAGGCATGTTAATAGGATGTAAAAATTCCACAGCATCGACCGAATATTTTGTCAGTAGTGACAATGGTCATTCTGGGAAATGGGTTAGATAAATTACAATTAGTAATTTGACATTACCATGACAAACCCATTTAAATGACATTAATGGTTTGGACACCCAACCCAGACTTTGGCACTGTGCATGAACATGCATTAATGATGACTAATATTGTGATCTTCAACTCCTGGATCATTCTATGAGCTTTTGAACCTGATCCTTTGAAAACAGGACCATCAGATGAACATCCAGACCATCATTTAACAAACATTAGTTAGAATAAAAGCTTAGAATACTGCCCTCACTGGGTCATCAAACCAAGCACTAGTTTTAAATCATATGAAGTTCAGGGAGCAAAAACAGGAAGATGTCATCCGCACAATGTAGAAATTGAAACTGCACCCTCTTCTTTTATTTTCCAGAGCAATTATGGTCAGAGAAGAGTTCAATAATCTTTCTACAGAAATGCTTAGCAAACTATTTACTCAGCGTAATGCTTCAATCGCACATTAGATGGGAATCTGATAATCCCTGACATATGCTCATCAGAAAACACACTCAGAAACAAAGTAAATATCTTTAATCCGCTTGTAGAAGTTGGATCCGTATGTGAGGGCAATTCAGTACATCTCCCACATTCCCTTGCGCCCCGTTCTTAATCTGCGCTTTGTTTGTACACAGAGAAGGGATTGATTTATTTCAGCTGTGTCAGAAGCCATAAACCACACCAAAAATGTTCTCTGGCCATGTGTTGCTGGCCGTGTATCCACATGAGTTTTCCATTTAATTGTTTCTTGATGGAAACAGTTCAATGTCAGTGCGAGATCAATGAGCACTCGGTGAGTGTGTGTGTGTGACCGAGAGAGAAATTGCTGTTGTTAACTGCTGATTGATGGGAAAAGGTTAATTTGGTACTAATGCAGGCTTTCCTCCACCGAAAGAGCCTCTCAGACGGTGGTTCTATTGACAGCTGAGCATTTAGCGCGGATCTGAAGTGCTCCCTGTGATGGTTCCTAAATCACACTGAAATATAATAAAGATCAGCACCAAAGGACAAGGCAAAGGCCAAATGCACTTTTTTGCTGACAGTCTCATTCTTCTGGCTGAGTTCCAACCGATCAGCATCTTTTTACTCATGACTAACTCTAGTTCTGCAGCTGAGAGCACAAAATCTGGTAGACTAGTTTTACAAGTATCTTTTTATCCCCTGAAGTCTTTCACAACTTATGTAACTAATGTGTCAAAAGTGCAAATTTAATTTAATTTGTTCAAGTGTAAATAAATAAATAAAAAATATATTCTCTTAATTTACTATAGAAGAGTGAAAAATACCACATAAGAACTATATGATGTCTTTTTGTATGATGACTTAACCAAATAGGTGTTCATATGACAGGATGGCAGAGTGTTACTATCAACAGTGCATTGCAGAGCAACACCTGGCGAAGAACTTGTTGAGTAAAGACATGGCCTGGAGGTTATGTGACACTGTGAATAACACTCAAACACAGGTCAGCACTGTCTGTCTGTGTGTAAGGTGGAAGAGGCTTTGGGAACCTGATACACTGGTACACATACCATATATATCCCTGGTACATTTAATCAGATTCCTCAGTGAGTTTTATCAGGTCCTGTTAGCCTCTGCTGGAAAATGTAACAACTACAACATTGTGTGGGTAAAAACATCTTTTCACAGCATCACAATGAGTGTTTTAAGGTGCTCTACAAACTCCTGTAATGCTCATGTAGAAAATTTGTAAGGACCATTTAAAGAACAAAACAGTTTCAAAATAGATGTTTGAGATTTAATTGTCTGTAACTTATGTTGCAAAACAAACGTGAATGTCCCTTCAAGTAGTGCTAACCACAGAGCTTATTTTACTCATAAATTTGAAAAACGCCATCCTTAAAGAAACATTAGAAAAATCACAAGGGAACCCATAAAACAAAGGCAAATTCTCTTCACAGTTTTTATGTCTACAAACTCCATAGCTCTATTGGCTTTTTCTAGTCTCAAATAAAGATGTTAAGAAATAAAAGATACTTTTTTTTTTCAAATACTTACACATCAAATATTTACAGACCGTGTTAAACATCAAAGTCAATGAGTGTTTTTCTGATAAAACCTGCAAAGGTAGCCTCAGCCCATCTTTACTTGGAAGCCATTGTGTCTACGAGTGCTTCCTTTATCCTCTACATCATACTAATAGAAAGCTGAGGAATGCAACGCAAATTTTACTCATCGATTTATTGTATTTTCAAAAAATCTATATTTTCTCTGTTGTTGCTCTCCTACTCTGTAAGTCCTCTAAGCTATAGTATCTTATTCCCTCTGTTCAACTGTTTTTGTCTACAACTTTTTCTTTACTTCACTAACCTCTGTGACTGAACAATTCTCCGTTTTCTTCTACACCCCTCCACCAGACCCACACACACACTCTCACTTGCCTTGATTCCCTGACTGAATTTGTCTTTTTTCTTTATCTTTCATCCCACCTAGTTTCCCAGTACTCATTTCTCACTGCGAGGCCCACCATTACTGTTTGTCTGTCACAGTAGGACACTGTCTGCATTAGTGTAAATCCTGCTGGGAGGTTGAACCCACCAACACTGTCATGAATAACAAGCCTGACGTTTACCCAAGAAGTCTTAACTAAATTTAGCACAGCCAAGCAAAGAAGCATACCGCAGATAACAATGCTCATGTTCCTGAGTTTCACTGGGAGACCCTGTGGTGCCTTTTAATGACAAATTACAGCTGCCATGGGACCACAAAGCATATTACAATCTGGGTATTAAAATTACTCTGGTCGGTCGAGAAGAAAAAGTGAGAGATACTGCTGATGTCTGAAAACTTGGTTGACCAATTTGAGTCAAGTGCATGACAGGAATAACCCAGAAAATGGGTTAAAAAGGTTTTTCTGACATTTGGAGTGCTTTTTACAGTCATTAAATGTGATGTACTGTACAGAACAACAACAATCACACAGATGCTGTTATGAAAGGAAATGTTCATTACGTCACAAAATGACAGTGCCTCCACTAGTCCAGTAATGACTAAACTAAAAACCTCCAAGCTTGAATAACATGAAACTGAAAGCAACTTTACTATAAGTTGTAGCTCCAAAGAAAAAAAAGTGTACTTTTAATAGATAATTATTATTACTATAAATACGACTTATACCATATGTTTATTTATTGTACACAATAGCTTAGATTATACTGTATCACTACTAACAGTGTTCTTACAAAAAAGAGATATGATCCATATAAATATGAATATAACAAGCCCCACAGTGATGCTTACAAGTATACTTTCTGTTCTGTACTTTCAATGCATTTACACATTTGACAGGCAGATATTTTTATCCAAAGTGACTTACAGTGCATTCAAGCTATATATTTGTTCAGAATCTAAAGTCCCTGGAAGTGAAACCACAATATCGCTGTTGCTAATGTCATGATCTTCCAGCTGAGCTACTAGAAAGGAGGTTGCATGCGGTGAGCTTATGCCCAGCAATGACCTA
>SCHK01192679.1:0-12776 GCA_004124795.1 Poropuntius huangchuchieni
TTGCACTCTGCTCAATTGCTGTTGATCAAGGAGTCACACTGCCTCAAGATATTCATTATATTCATCTCTGATTTGTGATACTTTATTGCAGACTTCATAAAAAATGANTCTCAAGATATTCATTATATTCATGTCTGATTTGTGATACTTTATTGCAGACTTCATAAAAAATGACAAATGTCTCAAGAAAAGACACACATAATACATTTACTCAGCAGTGCTGCATTAGTGGGAATTTTTCCCAATCTGCTCTTAGTTTAGCAACAACTTTGAATTTCTTGGGTTGAAGAACCACACCAAACTTGCCCTGAAGATCAGGCAGAGGCTGGCCAGCGGGCATCTCTAGTGTGAACCTTTGCAAAATCCATGACAGGAAGAGGAAGAGTTCCATCTTTGCCAGGGCCTCGCCGAGACAAACTCGAACCCCTGCGCCGAACGGCAGATAGCTGGCCGAAGGGCAGCACAAACCATCACCCTCCTCGTTCAGAAATCGTCCTGTCGGATTAGAAGATTCATTGTATTTGGTAATGTTCACAGATTACATGAATGTTTGTTATCACTGCAGACTCTCACCTGGGTCAAACAGCTCAGGATTCTTCCATTCCTTCTCATCGTGATGTAAAGACCACAGGTTAATAATGACTCGGGTTCCTTTCTGCACAGTGTATTCTCCCACACTAACAAAAAGACCAGAGAAGATATTACGACTGGACAGTATTTTGTGTATAATTACAATTACACTCAAGAAATCATTGTAACATGGTGATTTTCTGTTCAAGAAACATTTCTTCTTTGAAAACAGATGTGCTGTCTAATATTTTTGTGGAAACTGTGATACAAATTTCAGTAATATTTGATCAAAAGTAGAAAAAGAAATGTTTTGTAATATTATATATTTTTCCCACTTTTGAACAATGTAATTTTTTTTGTTTGTTTGTTTGTTGTTTAATTACGTGGTGTCTTGGAGCGCCACATGAGGGATGAGAAGTGGGGAGACAGGTCGGATCCTCAGAACTTCTCTTATAGTGGCCTCTAGATAAGGCAAATTCCCTCTGTCACTGATCTGAGGTTGTCTGTCTTTTCCAATCTTATTGTCCAGCTCCTCCTGAATCTTTCTCTGCACCTAATGTCAAATGTAAAGAGCATCTACTAAGTTTCATTGCAAGAACTGATTCCGAAAAGCCAGTCATGAGCAGCTTGTTTACCTGTGGATTATGGATAAGGTAAGCTATTGACCATTTGAGTACAGTAGTAGTGGTTTCCACTCCTGCCCCAAAGATGTCCCCCACAGTCATGAGCACGTGGTCTTCAGATAAACCGACATCGTGAATGCTGGTGTTGTTATTCTCTGAGCTGCGTTTGGCCCTCAGAAGTGCATCCAAGAGATCCCTCTGGACGTTATCGCTGTAATCCACCTGTAGAGGGAGACAAATCCTAGGTTACTGAGGGAGAAATCGTTTTAAAGCACCGACTTTTTCTCTGAGTGCACTTTGGAATATGCGGTGACAGTTGCTGTTTGTTGAGTGTAGTTTAAGCTATAATTTATACATATGTTGACATATCCTGGTTTGAAATGTTACACTCCATCTAAAACTGTTGATTGTTCACACAGTTTTTATGAACTCACGTTGATTACAAACAAGGAATATTCAGAATTTTCATTTGTACTTTTGTAATAGTGAAAATGTACATTTACCTTGTGTTCCTCGTATTTCTTTTGAAGCAGTTTGTCTCTGATTGAAACACACTGTCTTAAGAGTTTGAGGTCTTTGTTTGGGAATATCTTTTTGGGAGGAAAAATACATATGTAGGCTATTAGAAATCAAAGCATCAGACAAAAATCATTTTTAAGATATTTTAGGTAACTAACCACTAGGAAAGCCAAGAATTACTGTTCAAAAGTAAGATTCATTTTAAAGAAATCAATACGTTTATTCAGCAAGGATGCATTAAATTGATCAGAACAAAAGTGACAGTAAAGATATTTATAATGTCATAAAACATCTCTGTTTCAAATAAATGAGGTTCTTTTGAACTTTTTGCTCTTTAAAAAATCCTTAACAAATGTATCGCTGTTTTCACAAAAATATAAGGCAGTAGTATTGTTTTCAACATTGATAAAAAGAAGAAATGTTTCTTGAGCAGCACATCAGCATATTAGAATGGTTTTTGAAAGATCATGGGACACTTAAGACTTTAGTAAAAAATTATGCTGATTTGCGTCACAGAAATAAATTACATTCTAAAATTAGAAAGTAGAAAATAGTTATTTTTAATTGTAAACTGACTGTTTTTACTGTAATTTTGATCAATTAAATACAGCCCAGGTGGGACCTCTTTCCAAAACTATTAAGAATCGTGCAGTGTAGACACATTATTAAAGCTTACCTGCAGCCATGGGAAAATATCCACTAAGCTGTCCTTAGCAACTGTATCCACGATTCCCTGACTGTACTGGAGCATGGACTCAAACTCAGCATCTCCACGTTTGTATGAGGAGTTGAAACACAGGGCACACACCACGTTTGTGACGGCATGTGTCAGCTCCGGTGCCAGATCCACAGCGCTCTTCTGGGATTCATTCAACATGTCACACATAGAGCTCGCCTCCCTGCAGACTTTAGGTGGAAAGTAAGAATTAGGTAGCAGGCTCTGATTTAAAAAAAAAAGAAATTTAATGCATTTTTTTTTTTTTATCATTTACATTGCTTTATATATTTATATGTCATGTTGGCTGCAGTGATACTCACTTATTTTCTCAATAGAAACTGAACCTTCGCCAAACATGCAAAGAGCTCCATGCACCATTTTCCGATGGAACTTCCATGTGGAACTGTAGTCACCAAATGCTATATCTTTCCCATCCCGAGTTAACAAGTCTGTTGTAACCTTAAAAACAGACATATAAAGTAAAGTAAATATTTTAGTGAAATTCAGCTGCTGATGAAAGTGATTTACTTACAGTTCGTGGCCTCCCTGCAAATATTTTTCCTTTTTTGATTAGGACCTCTTTAGCATGATGGTGGTTGTTCACAATCAGGACTTTGTGGGAGCCCATCATGAGGGAATAAAGAACTCCGTATTTCTTCTGCAGCTGTTGGAAGAAGATGTGTGGAGGACTGTCAGTCACGAGACTGAAGAGACTCCCGATGATGGGGAGTGATAGGAGGCTTGGAGGAGATCTGTTGCCTGGCACAAATCCATTCATCTTCCTTCTGAGATACAGCGCTGCTAGAGTTACTGCAGAGAACAGGCATGAACAGAGAAGCCATGGCAGGATGAGTGGGCCAGACATTGTTAACTACATTCAACCAAGTGTTCACCAGCTCTTCAAATCTGCGCTGCCTGTATGAGCGAGGCGACGGGAGATATTTATGCGAATTCTTCAATGTCACCTCCTTGACCCTGAAATAGTTTAGCTTCAATATCTAAGTGTCATCGGGACTATTTGATTTTCAACAAAGCTGTTGATTGGTTCCACATATTCAAAAAAACGCATCAAAGGTCATTTGTGAGCATAGCCCTTTTTTCTTTTTTTCTTTTTTTTTGGACATTTTCCTGAAATGTAATATTTTAACTTTTAGCTTAATTTAGTGATTTATACTTTTTTTGGAGCTTGCAGAAACAACTGCATGCATGCTGTAATGCTGTGCATTTGATAAAATGCCACTTTCTATAAATAGTATACAAAATTTGGCTTGAAAGTCTTAAAAACAAAATAGCCTTTTTTGATAAATGATCAGATGAAGGAGGTGAGTAAACTTGTGATGAGGCTCATTAATAACTAAACCTTATTGTCTGTTAAAGTTTCTATTTGTATTTTGCACACATTAAAACCCTGTTTTGTGTGGTTTTTCAATAGTTGCATAAAACTCCAAATAATAATATAGAATACAAATTACAATTACACAGAAAAATAGCCTATAAAATGAAAAATAAAATGTACAACAAATGTTTGTTTTGTAGTCACTATAGTATTTTAAACAGACAGACAAATAATCTTTTTCAATAAGAAGATTTAAATGGGATAACTGTAAAAAAAGCTTTTGATGCTAGATATTACTTTTATGTTAAATAATTATTTATATTTAATAGATTTCGTATGGCAAGGCAAGTTTATTGCACATTTCACACAAATTCAATGTGTTTTACATAAATGGGAATTAAAATAATCATTAAAAAATAATCACATTAATAAAAGCAAAGATTAAAAATGTTAATTTTTAAATAAAATAAAAAATACAAAATTAGTAAAATAGTTAAGAGAAAAAACGAGGATAGGCTACATAAAATACAGTACAATCACATAGCCTAACACAAAAACGAAATGAATATGAAAAGTGCTAAAATAAACTGTGACTTTGCTTGACTTGACTTTATATGCTTTGTTATTAAATGTATTTTACCAAGTAACTAAGTTAAAGATATAAGTTATCTAAGAAAACGGTGAAGTTAGATAAAGATAACTTAGATAAAGTTATCTAAGTAGCCTAACTTAACATATTTCCCATCCTCTCGTCTGTGTCTTTCGCGTTCATATTTGAAATTGTCCCTCGCCTGGTGCCGTAGTAAACAGTGATGGCTTCCTCCGAGACGCAGCCCCGCTTCGGTCAATCTGTTAAAGGTTTATTATCTGATAAAGTCACTTGTTGCAGTGGAGATGTGATCGCTCTAACCCGTCAAGTGTTGAAAGGATCCAGGAGCCAAGAAGTAAATATACGAAACGTTATATTATTATATATATGGCGAGATATTTGCCCGGCTAACTGTTTCCTCATAGTAGTAATACACGCCGGAGGCAAGCCTCAAAACTTTGTATGTCCTGGGATTCATATGCCCAAATATTTGCCATCATATGATGTCCAGACATGTTGTGTACAGACAGGCGTTTCACTAGGTTTTAAGATAAAGATGAATGCAGTTATTTCATAAAATTAACAGTGGCCTCTTCTACTTCACAGCTACTCAGTCAGGCAGCGAGAAATATGGTAATTCAAGAAGACGCAATCCTGCATTCTGAAGATGTAAGTGATATAAAGGCAAAAATGATTTCCTTTATAAGATATAACAGTATAACAGACTTCATCAAATGCATATAAATAATAGTTGTCACTTTATATCTTCCAGTAATATTAAAATCTTTAGTTTTATGATCAAGCTAGTTTTTATTTTGCAATGCATTGATATGATTGAGAGTTATACAGTCCTCAAAACAGTTGTATCACATTTTATGCTTTTAAGATTTTAATATGATTTTTTAAAAATAGTGTATTGATAATCAAGTGAACCTATTAATTTGCTTATACTAAAAGGCATTTTACTTGCTAAAAAAGCATGAACTATCAGTCAGAGGACAGAAGGCATGTAGTAGATTGTGTACAAATATTTTTCAGTAGCAGATGTAACTTCTCCAATTATCTTTATTCTCGCAGAGTCTACGGAAGATGTCTATTATAACAACCCACTTGCAGTATCAGTAAGTAGACAAGTATACATACACACTGCATTAACATCTTGTACAGTACTAGTCAAAGAAAACACTCATATACCTCATAACCTTAAATAATTCAAGTTTTTCTGTTTTTGTAATTTAATTTTGTATATTAAAAAAAAATTGTGCATTTGTTTGAGTTCCTTTACAAAGAAACTTTTTTTCATTTGTATTGTATAAAGCACTATATAAATAAATGTGACTTGACTTTAAACTTTTACATAATTCCCGTACTTTAATTTGTTATTTCATAGTTTAGACTAAATAAAACAAAACTGAAATCTGTCTGAAATCTGATATATTTCTTTATCTTTTAAAATTCAGGCAAGAGGCCATTCAGAAGAAGTAAGTCATTGTATTTAGCTCATTCAAATTATTTAAATAATAATTGCATGTGTTTTTTTGTGAATTTCTCTAAACCTTGACTTCTCTAAATGTCTGTATCTGAAATGTCCTTTACAGTGTAGAACACTCCAAAAACCTGCAGGACCAGCTCAAACACTTGATGAAATAATGGAGCCCTTCTAATAACATGCTGTGGATAATGCATTCTCTAGTGTTTCACTGATTTTTTTTAACAGTAGGTCCCATCACTTTTTGAGACTGCGGATGATGGCTTATTGCATAGCAGATTGCTAGAGTAAAAAAAGGCACAGGCCAACATCCTCCTATTCTCTTACACCTGATTATGGATGGTCATGAAAAACATGCATAAGACCTTGGCTTCAAGTGAAGGCTTTTCTGTGGGAGATTGTTTCCAGTATTCACATTTGTCTCTTTGAAATGATAGTACAACGTCAAAACAATCTACTCTGTTTTTGTCTCATCTTTTAAGCCCTAAGTTTGTGTAAGAACATTTGCTTTTAGATCTTGCGTAGTCAAAATTTCCCAATTCACTGTACACCAAATGTACAAATTGTATTTTGTTAATTTATTTATGTTTTTTATGTGGTGTTGTTGTGCCAAATTTACTTGAATATATTTGTATGAAATGTCTCAGAATTGTTTCTGCACATTTTGCTAATTCATTTTTAGGTCTGGAGCAACTTTATTAAATGTATGAGTTAAAGCAAATGGTATGAAATGTGTCCTTTGTTGAAAGTCCAACACAGGGATACGTGACAAAGTTTATCCCACGTGCAATAATCAGCTGCTCCTCTGCAAGGGCAAGCAGATGGATGTCCTAGACCTAGACCAAGTCCTTGAGCATAACAATTCACTTCAACGAAGTTTTGACGTGTCTGCAAGACTTGCGCATATATTTTTACGTTACAGTCAAAATATATCTGTGTGCATCAACATCTGTTTTCAATGTTGCAATACATTGGATGATAACAACTGCATTTATAATATGTTGATATGTGCATATTTTACATTTTTTATGAAATAATAATACAAAGAAAATAAAAGAAATAGAATATTCTGAGAAAAATATTAGTTGTGCAATATCAACAGCTAATAAATAACAAAGATTAACTTTAAGTAAAAGGTCTTGTACTATGCACATCTGCCCATTCACAGGTTCATGGGAGACCTTGAATTGGAAAGAATGTTCTGTACCTCCCTAGTTCAACTTATCAGTACTCAAGGTCTATAATAACGAAGTCTTGCAATCTGCCAAGAGCTTGTGTAAAAGCAAGTCTTGAGTTAATCATTACTATTAGAAGGTTTTTCAAAAGGATAGTGTATTACAACTTAATATATACAAAATATGCTGTTAGTATTAATAAATTATGTAGAATGTTCATTTCAAAGCAACATTGAGTGCTTTCTCACATAATGAAAACCCCCATTAAAGAATAAGCCATTTTAGCTTGTATATTGTTATTATTTAGTTTATGAATCTATGGAAAAAAGACATTTATAGTTTGCTTGCACCACTATGTGCATATAATGTATAATAAAGCACATTAGAAATATTTATAGAGCTAAGAATGGTTGTAATGGTCTTTTGGTCTTCAGATATGCAAAATCATCGTGCACATTTTATATTGCCCTGTTTGTCTATGTCAGTTATATACAAGTGGCATTGATTTTAAAAAAGGAGGAAAGTAGTCAATGTATTATTGTCAGTGTTTTGGCTCCCTCTATAGGTAAAACACATTTCCATAGAGCAGGGGTGCCTTTATCCTGGCTCTGGAGATCTACCTACCTGCAGAGTTCAGTTCCAGCCCTGATCAAACACACCTGTCTGTAATTATCAAGTGCTCCTTTAGATCCTAATTAGTTGGTTCAGTTGTGTCTGATCAGTGTTGGAGCTGAACTTTGCAGGAAGGTAGATCTCCAAGAACAGGATTGGGCATCCCTGCCATAGAGCAAATAAATTGTAGGGGGAGATTACAGGTTTATAGGCTTTATTGACTACAAGAGTGCAATCACGCAAGGACTATAATATGTCTATATTATATATTATTTTATGTACATTCATATTTCTCACCTACTGTCTTCTGATATGAGCTAAGATAAATACAGACAAATACAAACAATTTTCCCAATATGATTCAGAACAAGAAAGAGGAAGAAAGATGCACGCTAATCTCTCTCTCTCTTTCTGTGTGTGTGTGTGTAAATGAACAAAAAGCCTTTTTTTTTTTTTTTTTTTTTTTTTTTCTTTTGCTGTACTGTTTTAGGGATCAGTTTTGTCTTTTCTGACTAAGTCAAAGACTTTTTTTTTATTTTGTGAATGAACTATTATTATTAAAATACTCAAACTATTTAAATATAAAATAGCCCAAATTTAGAATGTCTCATTTATGTATATTATATAGATATTTGAATCTAAATATGTTATTAAAAATGTTTTGTCTTGTACAATTTAAAGTCTCTCAAAAAGGTGACAAAATAAGGGCAATTTAAAATCACAGTAATAATGTAGATTAGTATAAAAATTTTCCTCTTTCTGTTATTTTCTGAAACGTCACAATCTATCTGGTTTGCCACTAAATTTAGTGGTTCTATGAAGGAATTAAGAACAGACTTTTTTGGCGTCTTGTGGAAATTGGCATGAACGAACGCATGAATGAAGGCGTTACGAGTTTGTTTATCTTGCAGAGAGACGCACACGCGCTTACAAGCAAATAGAAAGCGAATCCTTTTAATCTGTGCGTAGTAATTTTATTATGCATTTCCTTATGTATCATTTACCCCGCTACAATCGTCATACCGTCCGTTTTTCTCAGTTTTCAGAATTAACCCCGAAATTTCAATACGTTAATGCAATGCATTGGTCAGTAGTTTCAATGGTGACATACCGTTGGCCGTCGGTGACCACTCCCACCTTTTAGGTACCGCTCATTTTGATTGGTCTTTGGATACACCCACTACCGCGTTTAAGCTCGATAGCACCGCCTCCCCTCCGACATTCCGCGAGATGTCATTGGATGCCATTGGTCTTCATTTGCATACGCGACCGGATTGGTCAGAACGACCGTCCGTCATTAGGCATCTGTACTCACAGCAGTTCACATAGAGCGTGCTGGTGTGTCATCGTGGTGCAGAGAGGCAGCGATACGCGGTGAGTAATGCCGGCCTTGTTGCTTGATGTCAGGACTGCTATAGAGAGGATGAAGGCGGACGCGGATTCCCTCTGACCGTGGCATCCTACATGCATTAACTAAAGTCTGCCCATTGTCAACATGGCAGAGCAATGGACCGCAGTGCCCACTTCTAATATGGCGGCGCTGAACCGGGCTAGATCATTGACTGTTATATTCTTAATTGTCAGCAGTTGTCTGATCAGTAGCACTGATGGCAAAGACGCGCCAGAAGAGACTGTCATCATTGGCATCCGGCTCGAGGACACCGACGAGGTGACGTTTATGGACAGAGGCTTTTTGCGTGTCAGCGAGCGCTCTCGTGTCAGGTTAAGGATCTATGGGCAAAACATCAACAACGAGACGTGGTCCAAACTCGCCTTTACGGAAGACAGCATCGGCAGCGCACCTGCGGAGAGCCAGAGCCCCGGAGACGCACCTGCCTCGCATCCCTGCGTCAGCCGATCCTCCGATATCATCATCCTTCCCAACATGGAGGTAAACAGAAAGACATCTGGGATTGTTGAAATAGAGGTGAAACCTCTGCGAAAAACTGAGAAGAGCAAAGAGTATTACCTGTGCATCGCCACCGCCACACCTGGCGCGCAGGACTCGTGGTCCGAGAGCACCTGGGTCTATCACGAGGGGCATGACACTAAAGTGCTCGTGGTGGAGGAGAAAAAGTTCCTGCTACCTTTCTGGCTGCAGGTGATTTTTATTGCCATGTTGTTGTGTTTGTCTGGCATGTTCAGCGGGCTGAATCTGGGACTGATGGCGCTGGATCCCATGGAGCTCCGGATTGTCCAAAACTGCGGGACTGAGAAGGAGAAGAATTACGCGAAGAAGATCGAGCCAGTCCGAAGCCAAGGAAACTACCTTCTGTGCTCTTTGCTCCTGGGAAATGTCTTGGTCAACACCACTTTGACTATCCTGCTCGATGACATCGCAGGATCAGGGCTGATCGCTGTAGTGGTGTCCACTATAGGGATCGTGATTTTTGGCGAAATCGTGCCACAAGCCATCTGCTCCAGGCATGGGCTCGCCGTGGGCGCAAACACTATACTCCTGACTAAATTCTTTATGATCCTCACTTTCCCGGCATCTTATCCCGTCAGTAAACTCCTGGACCACGTCCTGGGGCAGGAGATCGGCACTGTGTACAACAGGGAGAAGCTTCTGGAGATGCTCAGGGTGACAGATCCGTATAATGACCTGGTGAAAGAGGAGCTCAACATCATCCAGGGCGCTCTGGAGCTCAGGACTAAAACTGTGGAGGATGTCATGACGCCTTTGCGAGACTGCTTCATGATTGCCGCTGATGCCATCCTGGACTTCAACACCATGTCTGAGATCATGGAGAGCGGCTACACGCGAATACCTGTGTATGAGGGCGAGAGATGTCATATTGTGGACTTGCTGTTTGTCAAGGACCTGGCCTTTGTGGATCCAGATGACTGCACGCCGTTGAAAACCATCACCAAGTTCTACAGCCACCCTCTGCATTTTGTCTTTAATGATACAAAGCTGGATGCCATGCTCGAGGAGTTTAAAAAAGGTAAGTTTTTTTTTAAACTACACCTTCAATTGTTGATGAATTCAGCTCTATAATAATACCGGTATGCTTGAGGACTTAAAAAAAATTATATAGGCTACAGTTGCGTTGTTTAAAAGTGGTAAAGTTAGATAATGTTATTACTTTTTGAATATTATAGTTATTATAATAGAAGCATATCTTCTTTGTGTAAATATTCGTTTCAACAGTATTTCCAGTACTTTCAGTAACCACTAAAGTTTGAAATTACAAGTCGCTAGCAAACAGAAGTCACATTCGCCTGATGAGGTAACCATAGCAACAGTACGCTGCTCCAACTGGTGGCAAGTCAAAAAAAGTACCCCAGCGTTACTATTTATCGCTTTGTTACCACAGGTATTTCTTATATATATTTACATACCATCACTATATCATACAAAGTGTTTTATTTCAAAAAGAAATTTGGCAAACTCTGTTGCAGGGCGACACATACATTTGTAAGTAAATAATGTTTGTATTATTTCTAAATGACAAATTTCTAACTGCTTCACTAATTATCTGTTTGAACTAATTATCTGTTTAGCATGTTATAATGTGGTAATGTTAGTTCATATTTTGCTAATGAAAATTTTTATAAAGCATTGCAGGGAAAAATTTCCCCCAGGGCTTTGGGGGTCCTTGGGTCAGTAAAGATTTGAACCATTCCTGTAAAGTAAAATACAAAACAGACTCCATTAATATTTGGTTAATATTTTTATTGGATGTAATGTAAAATGTTGTGATGGTACCTGTTGATGATCTGTTCTCTCTGAGGTGTGGGGTTCAATGAAGACACTTCAAGAAGAGTGACTTAAACTTCCCTGTCAGTGATGCAAACCGGTCTCTGGCTCAGATATAACATTGATCTCTGGAGCAGAGTTCAGGAAAAGGCCATATCCACCGCTAACCTAAACTTAGATATAATCCAAGTTTTTATTTTACAACATCACATCCCATAAAGCTGTGTTTTATGATTGCTGTTTAGGGAATCATTCCTTCAACAGGCACTGAGTAATCATTCTGGCTTGTAATTTTCACTCTGTGCCCTGAGCAATCAGAACATGATGTCTGAAACAGTGAATTATTTTATGACACAAATACCAAAAACAATATGAGTGGGTTAAGTTATCCCATTTCGTTCTGTAAGAATGCAGCTATAACATGTTTTTAAATGGGTAAATTATATAATTTTAGTTAACGTGTGTTTTAATCGGTTTAGTAGTGAGTAGTGAGAAGCCAGTTTGGGTTGAAATATTCTGCGTTCGATGATAATTTACAAACATGCTGTCATCCAGTTGCGAACGCAGACCATAGTAGGACCGTGGCCCAACATTCCACAAATTGTGGCTGAACAGGAAATGGACTTAACCAGATTTGGGCAACAATTGAGGTATGTGTAGTACAGTGTCGAGCTCGAGTCCTTCAACAAAGCCTGTCTTAGAAGCCCCCACATCTCCTGTGTAAAGGACTACATATCACCCACATAAGCCTTTCTCTCCCTGTCTTTGTTGTGAATCGGCATAGCTTTCAAACCGTGTTTACTCAACACAAAAGTAGTGATATGCTGTTATGGTGAAAGCATGTTGTCACCTAATGTGTCAAAGGGCAAGTGACCATTAAGCTGCTGGTCTCTAGATGGTCTATATCTATATATTATCTATATCCTTATTCTAGGTTCCTCATGGATATTATGCATCTGTACTGTTTGTTAAACTATTTTAATTTCCAGGTTATTTATTTCTGGCTGTTGTAACATTTTGTTTATTTTTATGTTTATTTTATTATCTTTATTGCTGGATTTCAGGTTGTTGTTTGTTATGTAAGCAGCTTTGATTGTGGCTTTTTACTCTTGGCTTTTCTAGTTTTATAAAACGACTCTTCACAGGAATGAGAGGTATTTGCATTCAAAATGCTGTGGAGTTGGAATGCTTAATCCTGTAAGCAGGGTCAGGAATTCACAGGGTTAATTGATGTTTATGTTGACAAAACAAAGCGCATTTGGCGGACTTAAACATAAGTCGTAAACAAGATGAAGCCACTTGTTTCCAGTAAAAACTCTTTAAGAATTATGCGTTGTGGTTACAGTTACAGCTGAGCAGTAAACTGATACGGGAAAAAGGAGGAAAAGGTCTGGATCTAAATTATTAAAGGAGTCATATAGCACCCCCCAAAAATAATATTT
>SCHK01192684.1:0-11588 GCA_004124795.1 Poropuntius huangchuchieni
AAAATCAACAATATGCAATAATAATAAAAACTTTTTAAAATTATTATTAAATAATATTAATGTTTAAATAATAATAATAATAAATGTATGAAATTATGATTATGATAATGGGTAATATTATTATTATTATAATTTTAATGACAAGCAAATTAACAATATAAACATTAAAATGATTATAAATAATAAATGATAAGAAATTATATTAAAATATTGCAATAATAATAATAAAAATTTAACAAAAAATATGTAATACAACAACAACAAAAAGTTGTTGTTATTATTATCATTAAGGTTAGTAATTAGTCACATCATAATGATTATACTACTAGTATTACTACTACTACTAGTAACAAAATGTGACAGGCGCTTGCAATAAAAGCCTCTAATTAAAAAGAAAAAACAGAAACAACAACAACAAAATAATATCTTTTAAAATAATAAGACCTTTTTTGTTTCACTGGACATATATTCAAATTTATATGCATCTACACATGCCCTCGCCTGTCTCTTCCTGTGACAAAACGCAGGCCATAGGGTTAGCCAGCAACAAAAGATACTGCCGGAGAAAAAGCGTCCCAAAATAGGTCACATCAGAAAAAAATTTGTCATAACAACAGAGCTGGCACATCAAACATCAACAAGCCAGTGCCCCTGTAGACACAGAGGTCTTTGACAAAGTGCAGTCGTTATTCTCCCCCGTCTTTTTGTTCTCATCGCGGAGAACCGGAGAGAGAAAGAGAGAGAAAGAGAGAGAAAGAAGGACAGAGGCCCAGCTGTAAAAAATGGGGCTTAATGAACCTGTCTGGCTGGGCTGTCCGCTGCCTGTCAGAGGTGTCACAATGGTGACGAGTGTCAGGGACGAGCGGCCCCGGGTCCCAGACAGGCCTGCCAGCTGGAGGCTTCTGCCCCAATCTAATCACACCAGCAGCAGCCGAGCAGGAACAGGCTCCAGGCTTTTACCTCGCTGCTCCCGGTCTGTCAGTGCACACACAACTACCTAGCCCACATCCGGATGATTATGTTTGTTGTATATGCAGCTGTTAGGGTTGGAAAAGCTTCCTAACAGATGCCTCTTATGATGTCTATTGCATCAGTGCAATTTTGTTATCAATGCAGTTTGGATTCTGTATGTAAACACTGGGCTCCTATCGATGACTGGCCCCGCAGTCAAAGCTCGTTTTGTTGCCGTTATCAGCTATCATTGAGCATGACATCCAAGCCAAATCTTTTTCACCGTTCCTATTCTTCAAAGGACGCCCCGAACTGCCCGCCGAATGGAACGTTATGACAGGGGTGAATACATCAAAAAGATCCGTCATTTTTAAACCGGACACAATTTTTCACACAGCCCCTCGAGAGATGAGTGCAATCCCTCTCCGTGTCAAATGTGTGCTGAGTCTGGCCGGGGACAGAACAGCCAGCATGACTGATATGTTTATAAAGCCGGTCGTCTGTCGCACTGACAACCTGCCATCATAGCACCTCTACTGGGCTCTCTGCAGATTTGTCTAATAGGCTTCCACTGCTGGGACTGAACGTGTGTGTGTGTGTGGAATGAGAGAGGGGAAAATGTGTCCAGAAAGTGAGAGCACTTGTCTCATCTCAAGAATGGTGACTACTCCCTATGGAGCGTGAGAGAAAATGTATATATGAGCTAAAGAGGTTCAAACCCACAGCCTAATAGTCATTTTACCTGCACAAAGAAACATTTAAAGGGACAGTGCGCCCAAAATGACAATTCTGTCATTGTTTATTCACCTAAATGTTGTTCCACATCATGTGACTGTTTTTTCTTCTTCTGTACAACACAGGAGGGGACATTTGGAAATAAATGTATACGTGCTACAACAATGTCAAGATCCAAAACAAACAAATAAATAAAAGTATGATAAATATATAGTCCATATGAGTACGTCTGGTACTTATATTGAAAATAAATTATTAGAGGCTCAGTTGGTTTCAGTGTTCTATTATTTTTAGTAATAAAATATTTATAAACATTTATTAACATGTAAAAACTAGTACTACTACTACTAATAATAATAGTAATAGTAGTAGGCCTAGTAGTAGTAGTAATAATAATAATCATAATCATAATAGTAGTAGTAGTAGTAATAATAATAATTATTATTATTATTATTACTACTACTACTGTTACTATTATTAGTTTTTACATGTTAATAAATGTTTATAAATATTTTATTACTAAAAATAATAAAACACTGAAACCAAAACTAATGTACATAACATTTAAAAATGTCAAGCACCTAAAATTAACTCATTAAAAAAATAATAAATAAATAAATAATAAATAATAATTAAATAAATATGAGTATGCCTCATACTTACGTTGAAAATAAATTATTAGAGGCTCAATAGTAATAATAATAATAATACATATTAATAAATGTTTAAAAACATAAAAAACCAAAAATAATACAACACTGAAAACAAAACCAATGTACATGACATAAAAAAACTAAAATAAAAAAACAAACAAACACACAAACAACATAAAAGTACCACAGCCCATATGACTATGTCTGACACTTCTGTTGAAAATAAATGATTAGAGGTAATAGTAGTTGTAGTGTTGCTGTTATTGTTGTTAATCGTTGGGAAACTCTATATTGTTAATAAACATGTATTTATAAATATTTTAATTCTTCCTACTATTATCATCAAATGTTCAAACTGCATGTAATTGTACTGTGAACTTTTGTCGTGTGATATATTTATGTTTTCTGAAGCCATTTGAATCTTAACCTAATCTTGACTAGCTCTCAAATCTCATTTGCCTATTAAAACTTAATAAATGCACTGTGATCAGTTACGTGTGAGAACCAATAGTTCTTGGTTCAAAAATGCTGTGAAATGTCATGGGTGAACTGATGTCAATTTTTATTTGTGGGTGGGTTGTTCCATTAAAGAGATTAAACAGAAATTAAAGAGACCTTTAAAACAATCACTGCCACTCAACGGCAGTAACAGACACATTACGAAAAGGCTGAGCGACTTTTGTAGCTTGTAAATGGCCTTTACTGCATGCAGGGTACAGTGTGTCTGCTGTAAGGGGCAGCTGAGTTTGAAAGCAGACATGCTGTGGCACTGTAGAGAGGAAAGACCAGCACAGTATGTGACAGTCTTTACCAAAGGCTCCGTTTCTGAACAGGTGGGGGTCTGGACTGTTTACCGCCGGCTGTTGTTGGCTACTGGCTTCACGAGAAATAGCAAAGGATGACAAGGTGTACTCCAGCCTGCCCACTATGTGTATGAATGTGTGTGTGTGTGTGTGTGTGTGCCCTCTCACCTTGTCGCTGCCAAATTCATGCTTACATAGTTCTTCCTCAAAGCTGCTGCTGCCCTTTCAACCTTAATTTACATCACAAGGAAACTAATTTTGGTGTTTTGGTCAACATGTGCTCTAAAAAAATTATTGAAGTGTTTGTAATCAAATATACCAAAGCTGTGTTCCAGTTCAAAGGATGCATGAAATAATTGTGTTCATTTGGAAAGCCTATATAGGAAATATTAAGCAACGCAACTGTTTTTAACGTTAATAATTAATAATACGTTTTTAGGCATCAAATCAGCATTTTAGAATGATTTCTGAAGGATCATGTTACACTGAAAACTGAAGTAATGGCTGCTGGAAATTCAGCTTTGCCATCACAGAAATAAATTACATTTTAAATAGCGCTGTCAAACGATTAATCGCAATTAATCGCATCCAAAATAAAAGTTTTTGTTTACATAATATATGTATGTGTGCTGTCTATATTTATTATGTATATATAAATAAACACACGTGCATGTACATATTTCAGAAAAATATGTCATGTATATTAAATATACTTATTTATAACATAAATGTGAATTAAAAATAATATAAATATAGACATCTAAATACATACTGCATGTGTGTGCATTTATATATATATATATACATAATAAATATACACAGTACACACATATATTATGCAAACAAAAACTTTTATTTTGGACGCGATTAATCGCGATTAATTGTTTGACAGCACTAATTTTAAAATATATTCAAATTGCAAGCAGATATTTTAAATTGCAATAATATTTAACAAAACTACTGTTTTACTGTGCTGTTTGTGTTAATACTGCCTTGGTGTAATTTGGCATTTCTCTTAAAAATGGCTAAATACACTTTAAAGTTGGGCAACTGGAACACAGGTGAGCAGCATAATTTTATATAATTGAATGCACGATTGATTTATAAAAAAATAGATATATAATATATACAGGCCTATATATAATATAAATAAAAGAGGGAAAAATACTGAAAAAATACTTTCAAAACCACATTAATAAACTATAAAACTAAAGCGTGATTAGAAAATTCATAGATCTATATCTCAAACTGTTTACCAGAAGTTTCGGTAGATCCTTTTAAAAGATGAAAAACACTCTAAAAGGAAACCACACACACATCAAAGGCTGTATTTCCCATCTGATCTCTTCTATTTGTGACATGTGCTTTAAGGAGTGAAAATAAGCAAAATTTAAAATTCCTTCAGATTATCAGAAGCCTCTCATTGGACGCTCCTCACGCAATCCATTTTTCAGCCCCAGTAAAGGGGAATGGCTCCCAGAGCAGGTATCTCCGGAAAGAGGATGTGGTTTTTGCATAATCACTGTCAAGATACATTTAGGGTGTGTGAGAGCGTGTGTCGGGGTGACACGGTTTCAGTCGCGAAGCGAGACCGCGGTGATAAACGGATGAATATGAGCTCCGCTCGCTGCTCAGATCACTGCCTAATATGTCCAACCCAGTTTGTCAATAATGGTTTTGCTGCGAGGGCCGTATTTCGGGCGTACTCTTGAGATTGTGCGTGCCATGAAAACAGATATGTCGGCGATGGTGGAATCTTCATGCGGGTTGAGCCATTTTGATTTTCATTAAATAATGGTTTGCAGGGAAATGAGAAGCTCATCAAAAATCAAAATGGCTACAAAAGAAAACAATGAGCAGAATGAAGCCTATAAATGTCCCCGCAGGCACATATGTACACATGCAGCTAACACTAATCTAGATAAACAGCTTGAGAGGGCTTGTGTTAAGGGCTTTTTAAAAAGACGGAGTGTAATTTTCTTTGGGGTCCATTTGCTGAGCCCACACTAATGGCCCTTCTTAAGAGACTCATCACGCTTAAGATGACTGGAATCGCGCTGGCCTGATGAATAGCCTCTCTTCAGCCTGACAGAGAAGTCGCAAACAAAGCACTGTGCTTTCCACATCCAAAAACAGTAAGGTGGAACTGAAAGAGATAAACTACACAACCAAAAATACACGGAGATCCCTACCAATTAACAGGCTGTGCTAGATACTTACATTTTTCTGTAGAACTGCACATACCATTTCTATTTCTAGCATAAAAATGTGCTTCTCACAAAGCGAGGTCCATATACAGATTATTTACTATAATTGCTGTGGAAAAACGTGCATAATCTGCACAGTGACCAGAACTGAACCCTGCTGAACACCATTTGGATAGGTTTTTTAGCAGCTGACCTAACTGATGCTTGTTGAAATGAACAAATCCCTGCAGCCATGTTTCTAACATACAGTGGAAAACCTTTCCAGAGCTGTTATTGCTGCAAAGGGAGGACAAAGTCTCTATTAAGGCCAATGGTTTTGAAATCAAATGTTCAACAAGCACATATTAATGTAGTGTAGACAAAGCTGGGTAATAACTGATTACAAAAATCAAGTACTCGTAATAAGAGTATTTTACATTTTATAATTACAGATTACAGTTACTTTTTCATGGATTACATGATTATATATTATTCACACAATGGCAATTCTTTTTTATCTTTTCAATTTTCCTCTCGAAAAAATCTACTTTGTGTCTTAGCATTTAGCTTTAACTATATTCATAAATGTTGTGTAAATAACTTTGCAAACCTGAAAAAGTCTGAGGAAGTTAATATTTCAATCAAATATTCAATCACATTCGCATATTTACAGTTTGATGTCGCTTAATGCTCACATTGACATGCAGGTAAACAAATTAAATATTTATATTATTTTTAGTGTTCAAGTGTTTAAATAATGGTTTACGGTAATGTTTAAAGTATTTTATGTTGTTGATATCAAATTTAATATATTTTCTTTCTCTTTGCTTTTTTATATCAGTATGGTGCATTTAATGGTGATCTTAAAACAAGTTTGATAAAAAAAAAAGTAACCTAAAAAGTAGTCCTAAAACATTATCTACAATGAGTAACCTAAATTTTCATCACGTAATCTGCGATCAGTAATGGACTACAATTGGTAAGTAATGTACTCACCGAGTGTATAGATAATGCAATGGATATATTATATATTATAAAAAAAAAAAAAATGCATCTGGAAACGAGTATGAGGGGTCTTTGCACCCTACGATTAATGACACTTTTGCCCACTTTTTTTCTCTGTTGTGAAACTTTCCTCCAAGAATCTCGCTCACCCCTTTAGATTTCTCCATGTCCTTTATAGCAAAGCACAAAGATATCATAAAAGTGCTAACAGACACACATTGAAGCCATATCAAGACCTTCCTCCCTCAATAAATTAAAATAAAAAAATAAAACACATACAAATAAGACCTAAGGGGGAAAAAATGAGCTGCTTGCACTAGAATGCGTATGCTAGGAAGTCTCTGCGTTGAGTGGGAGGGGTGTTGCTTTCATCCTCAGGGGCAAGTAAAATGGAAACAGTGGAGGGTAATCTGGCTGTTGAGCATGGTAGATAATTTGCTCTTGATCCCCTTGTAATTATATAGTTTAAATCTTTTTACCCTCGCTAATCCAGAGCCGCATGGAGACGTTTTCCGGGCGGCGTTGACGGGGCTGTTGGACAACCCTCGTCAACTTATGTCAAACGCTTCCTAGAGGATTTCGGGAGTGGGAGGAGAAGACTGGTGTTGATATAATTATTTTGACTGTGTTTATTTCATGCGCACACGTACTTTGCATATCGCTCCCCACCATGAGGAAGAGACGGAGGTGGAGGAAGTCTTGAAAGGAACAAGATGGAGGGGGAACTAAATTAATTTGATGGTAAAACCAAGTTTTGCAGTTAAATCTCGCAATTAATTGCAATTTCGTAAACACAATTTGCGGCATCTTTTCAGAGTGATCAATGATTGGACACAGTTTTGAGACATGCATCTTGTTTTTAGATATACACAATGAAATAAGTAGATCATTATGTTGCAGTCAGACAAAACTGATCTCCCCTGATGACCCATGGTTGATTGCTAAGCTGAAGCATGTGGGTGTTACGTACGTGTATGTGCTCTCGGTGGTATCCCTGCTGGCCAGCGGGACAGCGGACCATCTTGCAAGCCTGCCAAAGCTGACAGCCTGTGACAATCTGCTTGGCGTGCGGCTATTTGACTAATTACACTGGATTACAGCATATTAATGCAAGCTGTTTTCTCCAGGGTTAGTGACCTAGACATGCTAGCTCCAACACATGCTAAGCTCACAGGAAGAAAGATATATATATATATATTTTTTTTTTTTGCAGAAAATGAAAATAGAAGTGGCTTCACTTCTTTGTCTTGGTTCATGAGTGAATGTATATCTCAACTGGAAGCCTAAGTCATGCTGTCTCTTCTGGACCCCCATAAGGCCATACAGAGGAGAATACAGAGATTAACATTTCTATCCGTTTCTTTTTTCTATCCCTGATTTGAAAAGGGAAATGCTTGTAATGTGAGTATACAAAAGACAGCAAGTTCATAAAGTGATTTATTACTCATAAGAGTAAATGTTCCCCAAAGCTGGATCATAGGCATTTTGTCTTTGATTGAGCTTTTGTGTTGAAATGAGATCTTGATTAATGCTGGAGAGTCACAAGGGAGAGGTTTAGTCTGTAGGATAAAATCTTTATTTTCTGGTCATTTCCGCTTGGAAAACTCTGGGACTGTTTCAAAATTAATCACTTGCTAGGCATGTGTGTAAAACATATCTCTAAATCAATACTACTTGAATGTGGAGTGTGTATGTTTATGCAAAATCGGCTGAGTTAAAGTGGTTGGTATTTTTTTTTAGTCAGCCTTTCTGCAGGTTACAAAGTCACTGTATTTATGAAAGATTCATTGAATAATTCATTCCATTGATTCGTTCAAAACAGATTCATTTAGGAATGATACTGCCTTGTAATTGAGTCACTGAATTATTCGCTCAACAAATTTGTTCAAAACACTGATTAATTTATGAGAGAATCACTGAATCATTCAACCAACCGATTAATGCAAAAACAGGGATTCATTCAGCAGGCACATCATTACTATATGTTGCTTGAAGACATGCAACTGGAGCTATTTTCTTTGGCGAAGCAAAAACTGACATTACCTTAATATGCAGAGTCTGTTTGTTTAAGAAACCAGAGCAGCTTGATATAGCAACATTGGCTCAACTAATGGCCTGAATTTGGGGGCGGGACTACTGGTTACCCTGACCAATAGCAGCAGGGAGAATGCATTCAGGGAAACCTGCTTGAGAAAAACCGTTATTTTTGCAAACTCCACATTTTCAAAACTAAAATGTAGTGAAATTCTTACTAGCAATCAAAGTCTCAAAGTAATGTGTTCTCATGGGGCCAGCTATCTATTCATATGCAATCGCCAAAGTAAGCACACACTGTGTCTGGGCCTCTGCTATCAACAAAAATGGAAGCCGAGGCTTTAACAAAGGCAAAAGGGGAGAAATGAGGCGTACAATGAGTGTGTTTAGAACACAACGACTCTCCCAATTGTGGTAAATCAATCCCAGACTTGCAACAAAGAGAGACCGAAGCTTTGCTATTTGTATCCTCTCCTCTGGCTCAAGCGCAGTGTAATAATAGTCTTAAAGTAGGCATTGTAGAAAGAGAATACTTGAGTGGCTTACACAGGCCGTCTTATGAAACATTTAGGCAGCGGTTTCCAAGGGTCCAAGGAGGATGGAAGAAAAGGTAACGTGGCAGAATGGACTTCTAGCGTTCCGCCGGCCTTATTGTACAGAAGTCACATCAAATTAACTCTGAGGGCCATTTGCAGAGCCTTTTTCTCTCTGCCAAGCTTTTCAGAACAGATTAAGCTATGAAAACTTCAGAATTACTAAGGCACCTATTAAGCATTATGCACCGTCCTTTCTTCAGCTCTCTCTTTGAACACAATTGAATGCACTGGGGCGTTCAATAGACTCTGAGAAGAGAAAGGCTGGAGTTATTGGGGAGGAAACATGATGACAGAAATATTTAAAAGATAAAAAATGACTGCCACGGAACTCACGACGTAGAACTGACCAAATGTGTTCAAAAAAAGCTTTACAAATTTACATGAAAGTTGTGGTTTGTGTGTTTATTTATTACCCGCTTGACAGTTCATTATTTCCATCATCACTGGAGCTCAAACTATAAGCCGTCATCGACTTCTCGATTGTATCAAAGAGGTTTTAAGACAACTTTTAAGTGCTGTAAACCCTTAAATTTAAAGTAAAATGTGTGTTTCTTGTCCACATCCAAACTCTGCAGGGGACGCAGGGCTGGATCGGTTCAAAGCAGCATGGAAAGAGCATGAATGGTAATTGTACTTAACAGGATTGGAGAGCGCCCTGACGGTGGCTCTTGAGACGCAGGTCGTGTGGCATTAAATGGCTGTCACCCACTCAAAGATCCACGGCTTGGGAAGAGGACAAACAAAAGCCCCTGCCATTCGCTCACATGCAATGTCAAGAACAGGGTCCCTGCAACTCCAGGCAACCTGAAATATGTTGTTCATTAAGTCCTAAGGTCTTGGGTATCTAAACTTCAGGACTTATGGAATGCAGACTAGGGTTTCAGCAAAAAGTTACATAAATATGAACCAAGGACATCTGCTATAGAGGAATATAATTGAGAGATGGGGTTATTCTTTTGCCCTAGACTTTAGGCTATAATGAGACCTCAAGGGGAATCTGCCTATTAAAACAGCAGGTATCTAACACCTGTCCAGAAATATTGCTTTGACTACAGCCATTTCATACATGCACAGAAAACAACATAGCTATATTGCTGCCTAGCTTTCGCGCTTTAATGCAAGCAGAATGAGAATTTGGGGGACAAGAGTATTATTAGTATTCAAGGTACACATTTACATTTTTTAACAGTTCTTGCTTTCTCTGGGAATTGAAGCTATGACCTTAGCATTGCTAGTGCCATGCTCTACTGTTTGAGTGACAGGAAACTGAATTATATTAAATAAAATAACAGTATTTGTTCATATCTTGTGTACGTATATACAAAAAACCCTTTAGCATGAAGACCCCTTAATATGACCCTTATCAAACCTCTAATTGGATTGCCAGTGCTTGGAAGCAATGATTCTGGGCCTTCTGCCTTTTCTCCTTTTGTATTCCCATCAGCCACAAAATACCAAAACAATTGGATTGGGATCAAATGGACTGAGAACTTTTTGTCGCCCTCAAACACAACAGATTGACTAAAATCGAACCGGGCAAAAGCCTCAGCCCTTCGTTCGAAAGATGGATACATTTGCATTTCACAGGGTCCGAGTCGAATCGAAACAAAGTTCCACACTGGCCATTGTTTAGCCTTTTACCAGTCAAGTCTTAAAACAGCAACATGCCATGCGCCATTCAAACCACAACTTGCAGTTTGGTTCACATTCTCGTAAATAATAGTTTAAGAGGATGTGATATTTCTAAAACAATGACCTTCAACTTTACTGGATCCATTATTTATGACTAGAGGAATGAACCAGCGCACCTCGGTCGCGTCTTGTGTGATCGAAGAGTATCCCCTCATCTATTCAAATGCCAAAATAAACCCTCCCCTAGCACCAACATCAATCACGTTAATTACGCCAAACACCATAATAACAATAATTACAATAATATCTCATTAAGATGGAGAGAGTGAATGACGGGGGAGAATTAATAGCAGGCAGGTGTACAACACGCTGCAATTACAGAGCCTGAAATTAGTTCATCGCCCAAAGGCAAACCGAGAAGAAAGAGAAAGACTCCTAGCCAGAGAAAGTGAGAGGGAGGAAGGGGAGGCGGAGAGAAAGTGGGAGTGAAGTTTCTGTACCCCCCCCCAAAAAAAATTAAATAAAAAGAGAATTGCAAATAAGCAAATAAAAATGTCTTAAATGTGTAAATTAGGGGGAATAAAAAAAAATCAAAAGGAGGTGGGGGCAGGAAAAGCAGCTTTTCATGGCAGAGTTGTGGGCGCGGATGAAAGGGGAGCGGCCCACCGTGATCAAGGGATCCACGGAGCTCTGCGGCAGCCATCAAGCCTGCACCTCTGCCGGCGACTGGCAGCTTCTCCTTCTCCTGTCAATCATTCATTACGCCAAGCCGGAGTCATACAGGAAGCGCCTCCTTGCATTGACCTATCATATTACAGCTTCTGTAAACGGCTAATCCGCGTTCGTCAGATGGTGTCAACACCTCCGCCTGTTTTTGTGCGCGCTCAGCTCCGCCAACAGCTAAATTGACACAATAATAAAACCATTTGAATTTCAGCACAGTGTAGTGAAGAAGTCAGAACATATATTGCATACTGCCCATGTTTGTGTGTG
>SCHK01192733.1:0-13104 GCA_004124795.1 Poropuntius huangchuchieni
CACATTTTTGGGCCTTTGTTTAAGCTCTAGGTATTCAGTTAGGATTAGGGATGTTTTGCAGTTTACAAAAGGTTTTTTTCTGTTTATTTAATTTTTTTTTTTTTTTTTAATTACAGTAGAAAACAGTTAATTTACTGTTTTACTGTATTTTCGCTCACATAAATGCAGTCTTGGTGAGCATAAGAGACTTCTTTAAAAAAAAAAATATATATATATATATATATATATATAATTTTACCAATTTCTTACTACATGCTGTTCTGTTCTTTTCTTTCTCTCTCAGCATTATCTTGACCCTCCAGCACGTTTGCGTGAGGCTATGGTGAATCATGGATTGAATCCAGATCTGTTCTTCACTCTTCATCACGGAGAGTCACGGAAGATCAACCACAAGGACACACACTAAACAGAAAGCCAGGAAGTATGCAGACACATATATACGACGATGCTCTACACAGGCTGCATTTTTATAAATTATTTTACAGCTGCAGATTGTGCTGATCCAGTGGCTGGACTCTGGATTTAATGCAATATGAATGTTAAAAAAAAATGTATTAGATTTCTATATATAATTTGTCACTTCAAATATCATGCTGTGACCATAATAAAAGAAGATCTGAATTTAACCTCTGCTGATTGGAATAACGTTGGACAGGTGAGATCTTACCTGAGGACCTCATCGGTCGTAATCGCTCATAAGATGCAGAAGAACCAAACCTTAGGAAATTCACTTTATTTGCAATTGTTTAATAACATCATTCCTCAGATAAAAATGCAATATTACAGGAATATACAGCAGAGATTAATTTAAAACTTCCTGTCAAGAACCATACAATCTAAAGATATTTTTTAGTTTTTATTTACTGGTAGCGTGCGTTATAAGCAAGACACACTCTGTCACCAAAGACAGACTGACAGATACAGATACAAACTGTACAATCACTTATTTACAAATCCAATTTTTTGTTGGTTTTTTCGTTTCACTTTTTTTTTGAAAATAGGAGTAGAAAAAGTGATTGAATCTTCAGATTTACGTAGCGTATTCTTTTTAAAATCTAAATGAACAAATGAAAGAATGATGAAATGAAACAAAAGAGTCTCAGCAAAAGTAGAGGAGGGAATGACAGACCATGCAGACGTCTCACAGAGTTTTCAATAACACCTGGGGTCTAAACTCCATTAAATAGTCCAAAATGTGAATGACCTCTGACGGTGTTTCGTGAGAGACCTGAATGGTCAGCACTGATGCCTTCGAATTCTACCAAAAGCACGACACGCATCTAATTTTAATTCGGTTCGTTAATCTAACAAACAGCTCAGGACCTCGAGACTACACTTCCCATCCGCACCGTCAATCAAAACTATAGAAGCTGCTCGTGTGGTCACCGAAAATAAAGCAATTGAGACGATCCGCCCAAAGATTCCTCCCTTCGTGAGTCTTAAGTGGTTAAACGTAAACTGAATCGCCTCTGACCGCAGGAAAATAGTGTAATGCAGATTCGGGTTACAGCCTCTAGAACGGAAAAAATTGCAGACGAGTGAGCATCAGGGAATCGACTCCCTCAGTCCTGCCACCCAATAGAGAAAAAGAGACCCAACAAATCAAGCCCAGAGCTCAACGCGCTCAACAGAGCATTACTTCCATCTCTGCAGAAAGAAAGCAGGATGCGGTAAAGAATAAGTTGTTAAAAGGTTCACTCATACATGGAGATTTGTGCAATATTAACTCTTTGAGCTCCTCGTTATAATCGTAACCGTTCCGCCCATCTTCTTCGGTCTCTAGTGCTACATTCGCTGGGTGGAACTAGAGGCGGGGAAATGCCACTCGAAAACCTCAAATTGGTTCATATAAATAGTTTTGCATTTCCCTTTTGAATGCAATCAGTGCGCTAAAAAACACTGAAGAGCTGTCTCACCTACCGCAGGAGACGGCCTGAACAAATCTGCATTAATTATCGTCCCACCTGTGGAAATGAAACTATGGCAAGATTGACGTTTTGAGCTTAGGGCGAAATTAATATTTACACGACAGCTAAAATCTATGCATAAATTCATCCTTTACTTGGATTATGTGTACGACGTGTCAAACTAAACGTGGTTTAAATGTGCAAAATTGTGATTATTGCATCACCACCTTAGCTTTTAGTTTATCATTAAAACTCATTAACGCACTACATTAACTTATAATATCAAATTAACAGTCATATAAAGGAGGACATTAGAGATACGTGCTACACAAAGGTTAAACCAGAGGGCAGACATTGCACCTGTCCAGGCTTTCTCTGGGTCAAAGGTCAACCCCACGGCACGTTCCTTCAGTCTGACACATGCAGAATTGGCATATGAACACGCATGAACCCAGAAACACCGGACGGCCCGAATGCTGATGCTTGAACTACAGATTCCTTAATAAATCCACTAACGTGCATTACTGGGTTTATCCAAATAAAACAAACAAAAAAAAAAACCTGCAGTGTAATGTGTTTGTAACAATGCTGCTCATTTGATATCCATAGTTTACTCTTTTCTAAAAAATACTCCACATTAAATGCATTTAATGCATCAAACCATTTTTTCCAATATATTCTTTTTTTTTTATTGGGGAAATTTGTGCATGCTACTGCTACAGATGGCAAATCGAAATACAAGCCACAATCAATCAAAGTCCATCAGGAGAGCAACCTACACTTCCCCTCCGACAATATCTCAACTTCCATCTGATAAATAGTTCTCATATATTAAAATATAGAAAATAACTTCTGATTCTCTGAGAGAAGAAAAGCTACATTACAACCATTTGGGCAAAAACCTCACTGAGCAACTAATAAAATATTCAGTCAAATATTTGGTAGATTTCCCCAAGGCCTGAGCAGACAGCTCTCTGTGTTCATTCATTAGCGGTTTCATTCAACACAGGCGCTGCTTTTGTGTCATGAAAGCTCGTGGCTTTTCCACACTGTTCTATCATGTGCATGTGCTCGGAGGGGAACGTGATGTTGATCTGAATAAAGCAGCTGTGAAAAAGCCCTCGGATTCAAAATCACACGATTAATCTCATTGCACTCCTCCCTCAGCAAAAAAACCCCCAACCATCCTGCTTAAAAACAGGCCAGACGAGCGGAGTTTCAAAACACGAATGATTTACTCTATATTTCTCTATCATAAATTTAATTTCTATCTATACGTAGTCACTACATACATTCTCAAACACGGTTGTGTGTAGCCATTTTAACCCTGACATTCAGCAGATATAGATGAGTTTATATTACGTCTCTTCTCATGTGTTAATTCTTTTCTATAAGTCTATAAAAATATACAATCATTGGCTAATGAAGGGAGAGGAGGGTCGATTCTTTAGACTCCATGGAAACGAGAAGAAAAAAAATTCAAGCTTAGCATCCAAATCCATTATTTCCAACCTAAATCTCCTCGCCGAACGCAGATTGTCTTGAAAAATGAAAGGGTACTTCTAATGCTTCCGCTTGCAGCCTCAAATAATAGCGAGAATTAATGTGCATGACCAACTATTTAAAGTGAGCCCGTTCACCGGCGCACGGGTGCCGTAATAAAACGCCTTCACTGTGATGTCTGCCGAAGAAAGGACAAGGAGGGTGAGCGAATGAAAAGATAAAGGGGGGAAAAAGCGAGAGTGAAAGAGAGAGAGCTGCTCTTGCGTATCATGCACCTTTCAGCTCAGCACAAGATATGCAAAATCATTTTCACACCACTCCTCCGTCTGTATTTACACCTTCGCTCCTCATCATCAGTGTTTCCTCAATGTTTAAAAATGAAAACAACAAAAAAAAGAGTTACTCAAAACGCTTGGCACACCAAAAGAATCCTCATGCAGAGATAATTGAAACCAACAGAAGAAAAACATCTAACCAAACTGACCCGCACAAGATTATTTCAAAATACTCAATACTCAAATGCACCCGATTTCAAGTATGACAGGTTTCTTCAATTTAAAGTTCTGTAACTTAATACACAACAGTGAATATATTTCTCTCTGTATCTTAGATTTTTGTACAGCTGTAGTTCTGAAGGAAACTGTTGTACAGTCAAAGTTATTGCATTGTTTTTGCATATCTTGTGGTATGCAAGCACATACGCATGCACTCACGCACTCATCCTGCATATACTAACACGAACACCACACAAACGCGCTCGTTTCCGCACTCTGCATAATGCTAAACACGGAGAAACTCGCACACGTACACAACCAAGGCCTCGAAATATGCCTGGGGCAGCCTCACAATGACATATGGCACGTGTGTGTAGGAGATATGAGGGTGTGGTGGCGGCTTTGGAACAGAGCAGGTGGGTTCTGGCTACATTTGTCACGTTTTTTTCACAAGCTTTGCATCGTCCTCAGAGCAGAGACCTCCTGTAAACATTCAGGAACTCAATCAACCGAAAAACAACAACAAAACAAAAAAATGGCACAGGACTGGAGACTGAGATCGAATGCGATGTTCGAGGCCTGGAACCAAACGCCAGGACGTTCTGTAGAAAGTGAAGAGTCAGCTAGACAAAAATAGTCAATTATCTATTCATACATGGAAAGAGAAACTCATATCATCTGAAGTAGTGTGCAAAACGGTGACAGAACTTCTAACCCGGTCTTAGTGTGGCACGAACAGAGAGACGCCTGGAAGTGGATTGGTCAGGTTTCTCATCAGCGCATGTGTCCATCCCTTCGACACATTACCAACACAATGCTAACGCTTCAACACCTTATTTGCATAATAGATCGATAAGTAGTTCTCTGTGTGTCTGCCGAACTGCATGGAAACAGTGTTAAACGCAGCAGAAGAATATCCTTAACAATAATAGTAATAATAATAATAGCAATCAATAACATTGTATGATGACGATGACACTGCTGATGTTGGTACTTTCATAATGATGGTCATATATTTAGCCCTGTGAGAACTACATTAGAGTTTGTTTTTAGGTTTTTTTTTTTAAATGATGCGCTACCCAGACATCCCTGAATACTCCACTCTTCCTCTCCTCAAAGTGCACCTTTACTGACCTTCCGAAGATCTGCTGTTTCCCGTGTCGAGCAGGTGGGATCGTGACAGAATCGCAGCTGTCGGCTGAATGTTTCTGGAGATCAGCAGTGAAGAAACGTCAGTAGTTTCAGAGCAAACGTGAGTCCGATCCAACAGCAGCCATGAGACCTGTCAGTGCTACCTGCATCCAGGTGAGTGACACTGCTCATTTACAGCTTGTGAGCTACCAATAAACATTGTGAGAGAGACCGAACCCCCGGCGGAACACGCTTCACCTCTGACAGGAATAAATAAATAAATAATTTTTGTTTTGTGTGTGTCTGTAAGAGGCATTAGATTCACAACACTGCATCTGGCATAAACATCTTAAACGCCTTCAGTAATAATAATAATAATAATAATAATAATAATTTAAGAAAAAAAAAAACAGCATCCATCTGTGTGCAAACAACATTATAAACACTAAATGCTGGAAAATAAAACCTGAAGCAGATCTGGAATAAAAGGCCACTGATGCAATGACCCGTACCTTGCACAGCTAGCAGTTACCTGAAAGCCGTAACGGTACACAAGAAAGAGAGCAATTCAGAGAGTTCAGTCTTCCGCTGAGAAAAGGAAAAGCTATGTGCAGGCTTATCTAGAAAAATCAAATCCAAAAAAAAGCAGCAAAAATCATCAACTGAACACAAAAAAAAAAGCTGTAAAGGAGAAGGATGACGTGAGGGCGCTTGCAGACGACATTTCTCCTGATGAACAGATGGATGGATGGATGGAAAAGAAAGAGAGCAGCTCCAATGTGTCCCTCTGAACATCTCTCGAACCCGTGATGGCCCCCAGGTGACAATTTCCCGACACGGCCCTCAAGATCCACCTGCTCGGCACCGAGCGTCCACGTCGAGTCCTACCGCCACACACAGGTCAGCGCAAACTCCCACTGCGTGAGCAACAACAGCGCATCGTATCCCTTCATTCCCTGCTCGGTCAGGGTTTCGTTTCCTTACTGCAATCAAGGTTGTGAGAACTGTGAGGCACTTTAGAAACACGCACACACAAACATGTACACACGCCTACTCGCTCGTGCTCTCGCAAACACACGGACGAACTAAAAACCAACTCGGTCTCAGCTAAGCAGAATGGCCTTATACCCCTACGGTAGGTACACGCAACAGACGGGTCAGACTGCAGGACAGCAGTGTCCTCAGAGAGAGCTGGGCTAAGACACAGGAAGTCCTCCGTTGCTGCTGCTGTTCCCCCTACAAACTGGTCACGCACTCCATGTCCTCGTCCTCCATCAGAGTGCTGTTCCGCTGCCCCGCCCCCTCAGAGTGCTCTAGCTCCGCCCCCAGCAGCTCGTCGGAGCCCGTGGCGGTCGAGAGGCCCAGCGCGTGGCTGCAACGGGACTCCTGCGAGCCAGTGTCTCTGCACTGTATGAAAGGTAGCAGGTTTCCGTTGGCGTTGGGCGGCGCGTTGGCGTTGAGAATGTTGTCTGCGGCGTTCTCCATCTCCTCCATGGTCATGTCGCAGGCGTCCGCTAGTTCCTGCTTCGCTACCTGGATGAAGGAGGGATCCTGTGCATAGCGACCCAAACCCTCGGATATCAACACCTGGGCAAAGAAAGAACGAGAACTTTTCAACGCTTTATACTCTTAAAACTAAAGGTTCTTTTTTGCAGTGATCCCATAGAAGAACCGTTTCTGCAGTGAAAAGTTCTTAACCGTTCTTTACTTAGTGTAAGGAACATTTTGATTAAAAAAAAATTGTCTATAGAAGCTTTGTGCGATGGAAAGCATCCGTGTATGCTAAAGATGAATCTTACAGGTTTGGAACGACATGAGGGTGAGTAATTAATGACAAAATTTTCATTTTTGGGTGAACTATCCCTTTAAATATGTATTTTTGGATGTTTTCCATCCACAAGTCTGAAGATGACAAGTTTTGCAATCAAAATAGCCCTAAGGCCCCGTTTACAATAGTGCGTTTACGTTTTAAAACGCATAACTTTTGCTACCGTTACGCCTATTGTTTACACTACTCTGACGTTTTCGAGGAAATGCTGCAGACCCCGTTTTAGTTTGAAATCGCTGTGGTTGCGTTTCAGTGTAAATGGAGCAAAACGGAGTCTTTTGAAAATGATGGCGTGGCTGCCTACATTCGCTCTGTGTATCCTTGACAACTGGGTAAACAATAACATCATGCTCATTGTTGTACCCATAGATATGTGTTGCTAGATTCCTCATTTGACCACTCCAAGCACACAGACGCGTCCGAGATCTAAATAATAGGGAAATCTACCTATACATATCTATGGTTGTACCTGCTTTTAGGTTGTGTAGTGCAAACGGAGATCGTTTCTGAAACGCCAGTGTAAACGAGGATCGTTTTCATTCTAAAACGCCGTTTTAAAACAAAAACGCACTAGTGTAAACAGGGCCTAAATGTCCAAAATGATTAGTGCAATGGCAGTGTCTTGCTTTAAGAAAAAATCAGCTTACGGCCTCCACGAGGCTGCCGGCGCTCCCGTGTGACAGGGATATGGAGTCTCTGCGTGTGACCGGAGGAACCGTGAGGGACACGGGTCGCTGCGCCCTCTGCACACTCCTGCTGTGGTTGCCGTTACTGTCACTGTACCACGAGCTGCAGTTCACAGACGGCATGCTGCTGTTGAGTTTCTCGTAGGATCCGCTGCCCTCCAGCCGCAGAGAGGGAACGGGCTGGTAGCACGGCCCTCCCCCGCCGCGGCCGCTGGGACTCGCGGGAGGTGTGGAGCACAGGCGCGTGAACAGCGTCGGAGAATGACTCCGTCTCAGCAAGGGACTCAACCCTGCCACAGCAAGAGCCTTTGAAAACCACAAGATGAGTAAGTGAAAAGACAAAAAAAACAAAAAACTTTATCAAACGTGTGGGTGTGTGCGCGCGCATAAGCTCACCTGATGATGCACTAGGTGCAGTGGTAGTGCTGTTTTCTGAGAAACATCAGGTCTGTTATGCTTTCTCAGACACTCCAAGTGAAAGGAAGACCGTCGACCTGTATTGAAAAGCAAATATGCACTTGACTTCAGCATAACGTTTAAAGCAAAACGAATGACTGTACTGGCTTGTGTTATGAATGTGTGTGAGTATGTACCCAGTGCAGTGGGGCAGAGAAAGGCCCGTCTTCGTGGAGACTGCCACGGCCTCCTCTCCTCCCCTACATCCGCCTCCACCATCGGAGCCAATTGCTTGCTCTCTTCATCCTGAAATTCCAGCCTGCACCCCGCACACATACATTCAAAATATTAAAATATTATTCTTTCTAGGAGCCTGAATCTCACAATACTTCCAAGTCTGGGTCAAAATCTATCCCCCAAAAAGAATAAGAAATTATATTTTGCAAATGTTGAAAAGATTTTCATTTTTGAAAGAAGTCTCTTATGCTCACCAAGGCTGCATTTGTTTGATCAAAAAACCCAGTAAACACAGGAATATGGTCAAATATTATTACCATTCAAAATAACACTTTTTCAAATGTGATTTATTTCTGTGATGCAAAGTGGAATTGTCAGCAGCCATTACTCCAGTCTTCAGTGTCACATGATCAGTGTTGAAAACAGTTGCATGGCTAAATATATATATATATATAAATTTTTTTTTTTGGATAAAGAGAAAGTATTTTTTTTATTATTTTAAATTTATTTGAAATAAAAATCTTTTGTAACATTATAAATTTATACTATAAATGTTTGTCACTTTTGATTAATTTAATGCATCCTTGCTGAATAAAAGTATTTATTTCAAAAAATCTTTCTGACCCCAATTTTTTTTTTTTATTGAAATTGACTAAATTTATATATAATAAATTCATATCAAATGAATTCTGTTTTTAGGACCATTATGACCACAGCACTATGAGGGGGTCAGATTTGGCAACTTCTACTAAGCCATTTTTTACCAATTTACATAAAATAAGCTACTATAGGTCAAGCGTTAAACTGTATCTCACGCTTTAAGGGTGAGCTTGTTGTATTAAATATTCTGATATGAATTAAAACAAATGAAGGCAGTATTACATGTCCATTGAGAGCATGGTCTGATCTCTCTCATCTAGAAATGTTTCATCGTACGTCTCATCTGTAGATGCTTCCTCTCGCCGTATTATAGGCAGACGACTGTCACTGGAATCAGAGCTTCACAAAACACACAGGTGAACCATAAGCATATTGCACGTGTTTATCATCTGAAAGGCTTCAGAAAGTAAGGAAAGCTCACCTATACAGATAACAGCGGTTACTCTCTCCTCAAGCTCTCATAAGGCTATTATAATGTGAACACAAACAACTACAGCAGCTGAAGGTTTGATGATGTCTAACAAACCTTATTGTGTCACATTACAGAAGCACTGCTATTATTTTTGCATAGAAACCTTATGATATTAGATTTTAGGAGGAGAAAAGGTTTGTAAAGGGGCACTTCATAAAGACTGGAGCTAAACTAACAGAAATAAGTGCATATCCTGTTCCTAGGATTGTGCTGCATCTGTATGTAACAGATGTCAGAGCTGCTTGTGAAATTGATGCTTTTGTATTTTTGTCTAAATGAAGAGCCCCTCCACTACAGCCTGGAAATGACCAGCAGGATGAGCTTCAAAACAAACAATTACATGGCCTAGCAGAGCGGTTCTCAACTGCTGTGTCACAAAGAAAAATAACTGAAAACGTACATGAAAACTAATGCAACTTACCATATATATATAAATATGCTTAGTTATGATAAACAGACTACCATTTTACATTACAAAATAAATAGGCTTACCTTATATGTTTTGTTGATGTTAAAGGGGCTGCAATCAATCAAACTTTACAGTATTTTGCTACAAATCTATCATCAGTATTTAGTATTTTAGCATTACTTATGTACTGCCGTGCTGAAAATTTTCAATTATCTTTTTATATTTTCAGTTATCATTTTAAGTTTTAGTAATTTTGTTATGCTTTTGTCATTTTTATGTTGCTACAAATTAATCTGTCTGCAGTCTTATTTTAGTATTTATAAACTATTATAGTATTCATTTTAAACTTAATTTAATTTGTAGTAATTTTATGTGCTTTTGTCATTTTTACTAGCTTTTTATACTTTTTTTCCAAAATACAATATTTTGCTACAAATAATCATTTATTTAGTATTATTTATGTATTACTATTACAGTATGAATATTTTGAATTAGCATTTTAGATTTTCCGTTTTCATTTTTATTGAGTTAAATGTAAGTTTTAGTAATTGTGTAGTACTTTTAGTAAGTAAAAGTGCACCGAGGGCAAAAGCTGCTTTAAACACAAAGGATGGTCACACCAAATGTTGATTTAATTTAGTTAATAGAAGTTAATTGATAAAGAAAATCTATTTATGACATTATTTTTGACAGCATCCTCATTAGTATGTTGTTTCACATACCCTTTTCAGCAAGAAAGACCATAAACAAAACTCAAAAAATTATTTGTTAATTAGAGCATAAAATCTGGGTTCTGACAGAAAACCAGTTGAGAACCACTGGCCTAGCACATGCTCATTCAGCTGTCAGCCAATCAGAGAAGCAGCTCACAGTTCCTGCTAGTTAACGTTATGTATAAAGTGGATCTCTCAACACACAGAGAGTGTGTGTTGCAAACATTTAGCTTCAGATCCACCCCAGTACGGACAGAGCATACGCCAGCCCTCCAAAGTGATGAGGTTTCTCTCTGTCTCTGTGTGAGGAACATACCGCATGAAAGTGTCATAGAAACAGCTCCTGTCCACACGAGACAATCAGGGGCGAAACAAACCACAATCAGGAACCAGATTCTGACAAACCTGAACATCTCCCCATTAACTCACACATCTGCATTCAGCTACAGAAGGAATATGGCGTCATACCTCTTGTTAGGAAAGCACCATGTGGGCCGTGGTAGTGGGACGGTGGTGAGGGGCGGCCCCGTGTGTCCGTCCACTGTGCTGACGGTAGGTTTGGGGTACCGGTGTCCGATGGCTGTGTTGTTGGCGTTGTTGATGTTTGCGTTGGATCCTGAGGAAGAGTAACTGCTCGGAGTGAAGGTGGAGTCGACGAGCTTCTGATGAGAGGGAGATTCTGCCTCGCCGGGACTCCCAGATTTACTGATGTGCAATGGCCGCTGTGTTGTGAAGGATTGTGGGAAGGAGGCGTGACCGTCACTCTGGTGGTAGTAGTTGACGTGGTTACCGAAGAGGCCGCCAGACCGCTGAAAAGATAAATATACACACATGAGTAGTCACATCTATGAAAACTTGATCATCCCTTTCCCGTTCACACCTGGTATTAACATCTCCAGTGATTCAATGACTACATACAGCTTCTTATAATACAGAAGCATTAAAGGGATAGTTCACCCAAAAATGAAAATTCTGTCATTAATTACTCACCTTCATGTCGTTCTAAACCCCATTAAACCTTTGTTCATCTTCGGAACATAAATTAAGTTTTTTGGTGAAATCCGAGAGCTTTCTGACCCTGTATAGACAGCAATGCAACTGACACGTTCAAGACCCAGAAAGGTAGTAAGGACATCCTTAAAATAGTCCATGTGACATCAGTGGTTTAACCATAATTTTATGAAGCTACGAGAATACTTTTTGTGTGTAAAGAAAACAAAAATAATTTTATTCAAAAAATTAATCTCTTCGATGCGAGCTCACAACAGTACCATGATGCATGCAAGTAATTAATGACAGAATTTTCATATTTTGGTGAACTAACCCCTGCTTTTCTTTTCACGATCTTGACTTGATTTTCTTGAGATCTCAACATAATAAAATGTTATATTTTGTTATAGCCTTGTACATAAAATCCCTCACTTTCAATGAGAGTTGTTAATTTGAAGTGATTTGAATATATATAGTTAGACTTCTCTAAAACAAGACATTTTCTTGTCATATTGGTGTATAATGTGTGTCTAACCACCACCACGGGTGGATAGAGTATTCAGTTTTCAATACACTTCTGGGATGCATTACATTACTTTTTCAGCTGTATTTAGTGTCTACTTGTGATTGGATCGCTAACACCAATGCTATTACGTATATAATCATGAATGCTAATACACAAATGTTAATACCAAGGTGAATGTGGCCAAATGAACATACAGACACACACACACATTGAGAACACAAACACTTTCACTTCCTCTGTTCACTCTGCACTTACATTCAGACAGCAGCCATGTTTTAGATTTTTCTAAATTGTCTATGAATGTGCGTTGACATCACTGATGGTTAATTTTTAATAATTGAACTATTAATTTAACTAATTTTATAACCATCTGATCTGTGTGATGAGGGCAAAGCACTTTTAGATGACAAGCTTGTAAAACTTGACATTTATGAACCTAATATGAACAAAATGATTTTGTTTTCCTAATAACAAAAAAAAAAAAAAATTGTAAGCCCTCAATGAGCGATGAATCTAAACAAGCAGCTCTGTGACCCTTCGCAGCCTGGTTGGAAGATCTGCTGATGGTCCCAAGCAGGTGGGCAGAAGCTCCGGCAGCAGAAGCGATGATGTGAGCAGAGCGGAGGAGAGGAAATAAGAGGCAATATCAGACCTTTACCCTGAAGATATCATCCTCAGAAGCAGCACACACGGTTTCCTTCATGGCTCTCTCCAGCTCCTCCTCCACAGTCAGGTCTCCTGATATCGCTCTTCTGATCTCGGGACCCATATCATGCAGTGTACGCAGGCCAGCCTGGTCACAACACACAAATAGACACATTAATATGCAAACAAAACACACTTTTCTGTTATAGCTGATGGTCTCATGGACCCACCTGCAGTGAAAGAGCAGTCTTTGGGGGAATTTTGGCCACCAGGCCCTGTTCCTTGCGCTTCTTAAATTTCCTGAAGTATTCCTGAATCAGGAATGTGGCATAGAACTTCCCAACGGTTACTTCATCATCTGTTGGGCAAAGAAACACACATACTCAGGTTTTGTTTGTTAAACTGGTTGAAAAGTTATGTTGCTTCCTGCTTTCATTTTCTTTTAATTAGCGCTGTCAAATGAAATTTTTTGTTCACATAATATATGTGTGTATACTGTGTATATTT
>SCHK01192805.1:2187-20013 GCA_004124795.1 Poropuntius huangchuchieni
CATAAGCCAAAACTTCTTGATCAAGACAGCTCTATCATAGACAACATTGTGCACAATTTCTTTGAGACTTCATGATGTGAGCATGTCAAATATAAATTTAATTTATCTCAAAGTCGTCAGCTGCTATCTACACATAACTGCTTTTTCAAGGGCTCTCATCCATCACTTTAGAACCTGCAGGCTTGGAACAGCAAAGCACTCAAATCGCTGACGACACTTAATACATTTCCAATGCAGGGCACATCAAGATGGCGTCATCGCCAGAGAGAATTTTATGCACCAGTTGGACAGTCATGGGTGTGATTATTAGCCCTAATGAGAGCCATCCAGAGTGGTACATGTGCTCCAGATTGCAACACTGCATTGCGGGATGTAAATTATTCTCTGTGACAAAAAGAGCAAATTGGAATCCATTACCGAGGCTGCAGAATACTGAGCAAAGGAATTACAAATTGCATAGAAGCCTTCATTAATCCCAAGCCTCGTGCTCTATTGTGGAAGTGATTGATTGCTTTATCAACCTCCGTGACCTCCTGTCTGCATGATGATTTTATATCTGTTACTATAAAACTGTAGAATACATTTCAAAGTTCACAAAGTGGACCACATTAAACACGGGGTGCATAGCAAAGTGGATTTCACAGAGTATTATGCCTTATTAAAAGAAAGTTCATATATAAGGTGAATACATATATATGAGCAAACTCTCAAAATCATTTACCAGTCACTGCAGGTCACCTCAGCACCAGAAAATGAATATTGTCAGTTTATTAATAACATAACTTGCCTAAACGTAGTTTTCAAATAAGACAAGTGATGAAATCTGATCCGTTTATACCATGAAGGCAATAGTGGATCTACATTGGCTGCTATGTAGTAATGATGTAAGAGTTACACAGTTGCATGACGGCAAGAAACTCTCAAAGAGTAGCTGTCAGTGTGGAAAGACAGTGTGGAAATGTTATTTCTGCTCACATCCATCATGGCATCTGAATCGAACGAGGCATGAGAGAATGTAAGTGACAACAATATTTAGTATTCATGCATACACTGTAGCCAAACTACGTCACATTTTCACTCTCTTTTTCCTCATACAGCAAAATAAATGTAGACAGACAAATTCCAGGCCAAATTTCACACCCTGTATTTCGAATGACGAAACGCTTGTTGAAATCAAAAATTTATGCCTAAGATGATGACAACCAAATTTCAAATCTCACATGGATGTTTAGATCAGAGTTTGTGAATACAGGGTTTCATGGTAGTTTGTGCTGTTCAGATTAAAAAAAAAATGGATTTGAGCTGGATATTTTTGGGAATGCATTCCTTTTTGACCTTTTTACCCTTTTTTATTGAAAAGAAGAGAGTAGTAAGAGGACAGGTAATGACAGGAAAAAGATGAAAGAAGCAGGACCAAAAAAAAACATTTGCAAGCCAGACACAAACTTGCATCACCAACTCGAGGACTACATTTGTTGTAGTATGTGCAATAACTGCTAGGCTAGCTCCAACAGGGAAGTTAACAGTTAACTAATTTCTAAACATAGTAATATTTACTTATGATAATAACAGCTGGTTCTGAGTAAAACCATTATCAGTTGAAAAAAAAAAGATATTTGCAAACAAAAGGGCTTCTCCTGGCATTTCCATCTTTTAAAAAAGCACTCTCTGTCTGTTATCTCAAAAAGCACCTTCTAAATGCCTTTGATAAAATATAATAACAGTGGGTTTGAGTTTCCTTTTCAACATTCCTGTGTCTCTTCACAGTGATTTCAATGAGATGTAAAAATAACTTCTTTTTATTCTAAAAACAATTGCAATTTAGCTATAATTCAACACATATAATGTTACCACGTAAATCATCTTATTTTTTATTTATATCTTTGCAAACAGTTCAATCACTACTAGTCATTTTTGCTCTATTTTATAAGTTTAAATGTATATTTTACATGAATATTTTGTTAAAATGTTGTATATTAAATGCCTAATGTAATAAGGCTGGCAGCAAAACCCAATACTGAGCACAACCCTAAAGCTCTGGATTCCTTCAGCATTGGAACTTTGCAAATAAAAAGCAAATTTTAAACATTATAATTAAACACAGAACCCTCTCAAAACCCTCTTGATAGACTCTTAATATACAGCCTAATTGTTTTGCCAATAATCCTCTGTAGAAGCACCTTTAAAGATTCCACCTGAGAGACAAATACTTAAATCTTTATTAGGTGCTGCTACACAGAAACTCCTACACATCCGCACACATTGAAAAGATTAAGTTGTGGGTATTTCATCATTATATCACTTTTCGAGCCACTGCTGTTTCATTGAATTACTATGTAATAGTAAAATCCAAACCATCCTTTCCCACAAGTGACAAAAATTGGCAAATGACTCCCCGTATTTCCTCTCACTCTCCGATCCATACTCTGCAAAGCACAGAAACCCATAATATTAAGGTATGACAGATACAAAATTGAAGTGAAGTGCGAATCTGACTCAGAGATACATTTAGAGAGTGCCTACCTAGATGCAAATCACTTTAACCACACCTGACGAATCAAGTTTATATGGTTGTCTTTAAAACTCAGCTAACATGAAGGTTGTTTTAAGGGATAGTTCCTCCTAAAAATTTAAATTGTGTATTTATTCATTCACTCCAGTTGCATTTCATTTCAATCAGCTTGGTTGCATCCACAAGCTCAATGTTGTCCATCCGCTCCCAAATGCACTGAGATGACTGGTCCGTAACTACATAAAACCAACCGGCATTGCATGGGGTCCGTAAACCCTCCATTAAATACCACTGAGTCCATAATGAGTGCTTCATTTGCGACTCGCAGCCCATGAGGTGATGTTACACGCTTTGTAATGAAGTTAAATACTTTGTAAACTCTGAGAGGCTCTCTCTCTCTCATGGCCAGAAGGCAATCACGAACAGTTTAATGGTAGAAAATAAATCATCTACGCATAATTCATCACCACTATGAACAAAATTGAAAATTTTATTTGCTGCTAACTGATTGTATGCAGTGATTATTACTCGTTGGCTCAATGAATAATGATCATAAGCATTTAATATTGCTCTATAATACAGTAACTGAGGACTTCAGATCATCAGATTTTTCTTTCAGACAGATAACTGACTAAACCTAAACCAAAAGAATTAAAAGAGGCTACATCCACAAAGTGAATGTTTGGGATTGACACCCATATTTAGTAACAGATGTGACTCTCAAATTGCCTGAACACAACAGCAGTCAGGTGCAACTCAAATACTGTCTCTGAACGATTAGCTGAAGTCTCACAATAGCCATGAATAATGCCTGTGATCATTATGACAGGGATTAAATATCAAAGATGGTGCCTTTCATAACACCATAAAGTCTTATCACAATTGGCATCTTTTAATAAATGATCATTTCAATCAGTGAAGTATACCCTTTTTTAAAAAAAAAATGAAAAAGCACTAAAAGCACTGCATTCGAGTTGCGCCTCAACCACAAAATTGATCGGAGCAGCTCTGGTGGGAAGACAGCGATTAGATCTAAAACCTTTAGATGACACATCACTTGTATCCTGTCTCTGAGAGTTACTGGAAGATCATAAAGAGGGGAAAAAAGCACAGGTCACTCGTATTTACTCTTGAAAATGCAGATGTCACATATTCTGGCTTAGTTTTATAGAGTTTCATCTAGGGGTGGGCGATATGACCAAAATCTATCAATCACAATATGAGTAATTTAGTACACAACATGTTTCTTTCTCAGCTTTTTGCTTGCAATTAAAACCTAAATGACTGTTTTCACGATGATACTTGCAAAGACAGGCATTTTGACACATTCAAGTATGTATGTTTAAAGGTGCTGTATGTAAGTTTTTGACTTTACTAAAGCATAAAAAATACCATATGATGTTTGCAGATAATCATGAAACATGCTAAGTTAACATACTTGTTTATCTGAAAAACAATGCTACAGTCAGTTATTCTCTTTTGAAAATGTGCGTTCCGGGCAGGAATGCAGGACTCTGTTTTAGTTTGTGAAACCCGCCCACTGCCAGTTTGCCCAATTGTATTTCGGCACCCGAGGTTGACAGTTGGCGGAAAACGCAACGTATTTAATTTCATTCGTCGTCATATGCGCTTGTTCCTGTTGGTGTCGTCAATCCGGCAACCTGCGTGTGCGTCAGGTGAAAAAAACCCTCTCCAATAGTTTGAATTTGGACTGCAATACCTATCAACCACTCTGTGTCAATCCTACATACAGCACCTTTAATTGTCAAAGTTTATAAACTCTTTTCAATACTTCCTCGCTATGAGCAGCGTATTCACATGCACCCGCCTCTCTGACAGCACTCATAACATGCATAGCAAAATTAGTATCTTTTGCTGCCGATTGCGTTTCAGCGGTTTAGAATCACTTGTTTTTAAACCACAATGCTTAAAATGCATGCAAATTATACATTTTCGTGATCACGTAGCATATCAACATCACATGAGCATGTAACCGTAATAGAGCCGACAGTCCAACATTTCTACCGGTTAATCGTGTATATCGCTCAACCTTTAGCTTCATCCATTTTATTTTAATATTTGTTTGTGTAAGTATTTAAAGGGATAGTTCACCCAAAAATTTACTCACCCTCATGTAGCTCCAAACCTGTATGAAATTCTTTGTTCTGCCGATTACAAAAGGAAGACACTATGGAAGTCAATGGCTATTTTGTTTTACCATTGACTTACCATTGATTTTCCAGTATTTTTTTTTTCCTACCATGGAAGTCAATGGCAGAACAAAACAGCCTGGTTCCAAACATTCTTCAAAATATCTTCCTTTGTGTTCGGCAGAACAAAGAAATTCATACAGCTTTGGAACTACATGAGGGTGAGTAAATGATGACAGAATTTTCATTTTTGAGTGAACTATCCCTTTAACTCAAATATCAAAGATTTTAGATTTGTCCCAAATAACTGGGTTATAAAATAAAAAAACTTTGGTCTTTAGTCACTTTGAAAACTAAAAATATTACATAACAGAGCACATTTAGCTTGTTCTCCGGAGGCTGACAACAGACTCAACAAATAATTTCAGGTAATTATTCAGCACTTCCTTTCACTGACCCTTTGAAAAAGAATTGTTAGTTTCAGCTCCTATCTCAATTGTGGAAAGCGCCACTAGAAATTCCAAAACAGGACTGAAAACCAGATTCTACTGCTGTGAGAAAGTCAGATCTACCGACTCTTTAATCATATCAGTTTACGTTCTAAAGAGAGGAGGAGACGAATAGAGAAAAAGAAACTGTTGTTCTCTTTCATTACTCCATGGCTCTGTCTGACCCACTGATTATAACAGCAGTGAATGAATGAACGGCCAAGGGTGCAACAACAAAAGTAACACTGATCCTTTTTGTAATGTTGCTAAAAGAAATTCTCCAACAAATAAACATAATTGCATCTTAGTAAAGCTTAATAAGGTGAAATCTCTTTAGTTTGAACCTACTAAGGAGATATCTGCCCACCAGTATCCTCCTGCTTGGGAATTGTACTGTTTCATGCAACATGTTCCTGCGCCCCACTGGCCTCGTTAATGAGAATTAGCAAGAAGTCTAGAATTTTCTGCACAAACATTTATTCAGTTCTGCCTGCTAAATGACCATCTTAATTATGCTGAATTAGAAATTGCATTTTTAAAACTGCCACTAATGATGTAAACACTAGTAAATGGGAAAAAGTGCACACGGGCAGCTGATATTAGATTTAGCGTTTCCATCTCCTCCGGCTCAGAAAAATGATTTGAACAAGCAAAATTATCAGTATAATGATCTCTGGCTGTCATTCTTGTCTATATGAGTTGGGATTAATGAAATGATTAATATTTGTATAGTTCCTAAGTCTAGAAAATATCTACTATAACACAGTGAGACCATAACCACAATTGCGCAAGTGGAATATTAGTAAGAAAACATTACTCCTATTGACATTTCTCATATTGATATATATAATTAATTGCTATTAGTTTAATTACGGAGCATATCAGAACAAAACAGTTCAAAAAACAAAAACAACTTGTTTTTGGCATCAAATTATTCCACCTGAGCACCATACAAATCCAAACAAACATTACTTTGAGTTGCAATCCATTAAATGATGAGGGAGGGAATGAAGGTAGCCGGAGAAGTTTGAGCAAAAGCATACAAATTCATATCTAAAAGGAGTATTAAGTAATTTAATCCAGTGTCCTGCAGCTTTGCAGCTTTGATCTCACGAGCCTCTCCTATAATATACCAAGTGACTTCAGCTGCTTTAAAAGCACACGATTACACCACTACTGTTAAAATCTACGTCAGTCTCTTAATTCCCAAATTGCTTCCACTATACCAGATGAGCCAAACAACTTTAGCGCAGTGTTTTCTCATTTCACTCGCAATAATTGCCTCAGTCTGCATTAGCAAGTTACATTCTTGCTTTACTTTAGTCCGAACCTCTGGAATAGAACGAGTTCGTTACAGGACTATAATACAGTATAGCATAACCATTTATTGCAAAATCAGCCAAAAGTATTACACTCAATTCATGTTAGCGAATTGCTGATTATTCACCCAAAGCAACTTGTATAACACTGTGATATATTGATAAAGTAGCACCACTACTGGGCTTTTTCCCACTTCTATCAAGTCGATTAATTTCTTCTCATGCCACTCTAAAGATTTCTATATAGATTTTACAGAAAGAAACTAGTTTCATTTCATTCACAACTTTGTCATGCTCAGGAGTGATTCTTCAGTACAGGGTACCTTTGACTACTTGCAATGTTGAAAAACGAAATGTCTTCTCTAGGTTTCACCTGTTAAAACATTTATCACAAGAATAAGGATTCTCATTTTTAAACTGTCAAAATGTCACTCTACTCAAAAACGTGCTTCCCTGTCACTTCTCAATTACATGGAACCAAATATTAACCTTTCGCAAAATCATAGTAGTAGTAGAAGATCAAAAAATAGTAACAAATCATCAATTTAAAAAGCTGTTGAAAGATGATAAAGAAGATAAAACGGCTTAAAGCTATATAATCTCTTTTTAAAAAAGATATTTCATAAAATGTCTAAAATTGCTGATTTCATATTTCTTTAAAATCGTACAAAACAACAGAAAATCTGAACAATAACAGAACAATTCCTTCATATAAATCTACAAATACTAAAGTTGTCTCAAATTATTTCACCTTGCGATCGTTGGTGACGTAACCGTGCCCTTTAAGCTATTATCTTGAAGAGGGGGAAGCCATTTCAAGGGGATTATATTCCCTTCCAAGAGCCCTATGGAAGATTTCAGCGCAAACACTGATCAGAATATGACATCATCTATATGCCAGCTGTCGTCTGGTTGATGTATTCTTCCCTGTCAGAGACGGGCCTGAGTAGGTTTCTGTCAGCACACCAGAAAAAAACAAACCTGTCAAAGCAATGTCTGGAAGAAAACATAGTTTGGAATAAAAAGCCTGCTTACAGCTGACATTTGCCTCAAAGCTGATATCACACATCAGTGCCTGTACAGGAAAAATATACCCTTTGTTTTTGCAAAAAGTGCAATAAAATGTCACACTGACATACGCTTGGAAGAGCAATCTCCAAATGCTGGCTCAAAAGTGTTTATCTCCAAAGAGCGATATGAAGCCTAAATTTCACTCAGACTAATCTGCAGTGATTTTTGTGCAGAGAGGCAGAGCCACTGAGGCCCAAATGAGGCTTTGCAGGGGCAAAAAATTTACTTCAAAAGATATAAACAAATTTAAAAGCCTGCGTGGAATTTAAACCAACCTGCCTCTCACAACTACCAATCTATCAGCGTCTCTTTGACAGTGCATCCAGGGCGACAACACGATTAGTGCATAATCCCCCCTGCATTCTGTAATGGTACCTCCCACTCAAATTATGATGGAACAACGTGGGTCGATCCAAAGAACTATAAAAGGGGTCGCAGCACTCCTACAGTCACTGTAAACCCCTCCCAGGGTCAGACTACATTTCATCTTTCCCAGCTTTAATGCCCTCGGCCAAGTCCTCTGTGGCTGCTTGAGACAGGATTTCACAAGCCGCTGTTGGTTTGGGAGAAAAAGTTTCAATTAGGGTGATATTTGTGCAGTGCTGTGGAGGGGCAGAGGGACACTTATAACCTCGGTATTGTCTGCTTTCTTGTGCAAAGCTGCTGGAGGTGGTTGAGCGTAAAAGGATCAAAAGGTTTTAGGACGGCCAGCAGTACTGAGAGAAAAACACACAAGAGAGATCTCGCTGCACAGTATATAAAGGGAAAGATGGAAAAAAACAGCCATGCAAACAAAGTGGGAGGGATTTTTGATGAGGAAATCATATATGAAAAGAAAACAATTCACAGCCTTCACTTATGTGTTCCAACAAGCTCATGAAGCAAGAGGACATACATCTATTTCTCCAACAGGAAACACCCTAAAGGGCTGCTCACACTGACAGCGACTTACAACGACAAAAATGCAATTCAATTTCAATGAGAGATAGAGTTTAAAGGCGATAGAGGCTGTTGAGGATGCAACAGATATGCAGATGCAATGTGATGCGATGCTAAGCAATAGCAGTGCAGACAGAAGTTCATGTACAGCAATCAAGCAACCAATAGCAACAATTTCAGCAAGCTAATTTTACTTTGTCAGAGTCAATGCAAGTATCCATATACTTTGTTTTAAGGGTATTTCAAAGGCTTAAACTGAGAATTCAGAGGAACACTTGGTTAATAAAATAAAATAAATATGGATTAATATACAAAAATAAATTCATATACATACAACTTAAAGCTGGACTAGATGTATGCATTGAACAGACACAAGATAAACTATTCATTTACCTCAACGGAAGCATACACACCTTGAGACAGACTGCGCTTCGAGCCAACAGTGTTTGAGCGTACTTCTATGGTTGAAGGAGCAGCAAACAGATTTCTCTGGGTAATTAATCTATGAGTCAGAGACCCGATTCAATCTGCTCCTTTTGCCCGTCCTGTCTTTCAAAGACAAAGTAATTGACACGGTTGCGAGCATCTGAAACAAGTGTGAAGCCTTGGAGGAGACTACACCACTATACCTACTTGTACACACAGATGAGGGCTGTCAGTGGGAGTCTTGGCCCACATTGATGACAAACTGGCCCCCAGCGACTCCTACACCCTGTGTGTCTATTGTCAGCTTGCTGGATTTTCGACTTCCACTTGCAAAAGCTCTTATTAAGACTATGTCTCTGACAGTACTTATGTAAAGCATAACACCAGCATTCAATATAATTCAGCAGGATTAGCTAGTGGTATTGGTGACCAGGCTAGAGGAGAAGGTAAAAGAGAAAGCAAAAAGAGGGGTAAAGAGAAACTGGGGAGAAATACAATGAGAGAATGTGAAAAGGGAGAGGAAATGAAGGATTGGGGAAATGTGGGCGTTGAAATATATATTTTAGGCAGGCCCTACAGGCATTCTGACTCTTCCAGTTAGCTTCAAAAAGGTTCAAAGGAGTATAAGAACCAGAAATGTAAGTAATCCTCACACTGTATTCCCCCTCAGGCACATTTAACCTCGGAAAAGAGGGTGCAATTCCTTTAGACTTTAGTCTAACAACCCATTAAATTAACAGTTTTTTTTTTTTTTTTACAAGATGTTTAGTACAATCGTACAGCTGTAGAAAACAGTAACCTGAGGTTGTCCACAGGAGCCACACACACAGTGCACAATACAATTCTTAGCCTAGCCTACTCATCATTTCTGGTGTTATGAACAGCCTAAAGTTCAATTCTCAAGACTTGTGAGCTTCGTAAAACATTTCCACTAAAAGACACTCAGTGCTGATTCAAGGGGGAAAAGAATCTGACTCTGTGAAGAAATAACCGTGGAGCAGTTAAAGTTACAATGAAGATGAGAAAATCTAAAATTATGCAGGACAAACTACAATTTGCAACTACAATGTGCAATATTTTGTGGCACTTGTTTTACCTCACTATTATTGCTCACACTTAGGAAAGGGGGTTTTACACTTCAGTGCTGTTTGTGATATGACCATAGGTACCTAACACTGTGTGTTTGTTGAGAAGATGATAAAAATGTGTGAAAAAAAAAATCTCCCATAGACATGCAGTTGAAGACACCCAAGTCATTTCTGAAAATATATCTTTAAATAACCATGTGCTCTTTTTTTTTTTTTTTTTTTTAAAGAATATGATTAATTTTACATATGATTAAAAAAAATACAATCCTGTATTTCCACAGCTGACACAGCAATAGAGTGTGGAGTCTAATCAATAAACTTCAATGGATATCGGTCACCTTGCCAAGTACAGAACATGGTACACCGCTTGGGTTGATGCATTAATCAATATTTCTAAACACTGGCATGTACAATTATTTTATCAGGCTTTTGCATCAGAGAGCTCAGTTTTCATTGTGTATGCATATCTGCATACATGCAAAGAAACAAACAGGTCTTATGGGGTGAAGATTATGCTAGCGGCAATATATGTGTTACTGGGTCACTTCTCCATTCCAGCTTATCTGCAGGCTTATCCAACAAGTTTTATACAGTATACATGTCCATGTTATGGAATAAGGCATGGAATGGTCAATTAAAGAGGATTTAAATCTATTTAAAAAAAAGGACTCAAAACTGATCCTGGTTCTATTGTGCCTTTGTGACCAATGAGCGTAAGCCATACAAATGGAGTGACATAATCCTCCAATCAGGAGTAGTCTCACTGGGAAGTGTGCGCATATTTAAATGATCCTTTTATCCCAGTCCCATCATACCACACAGGCCCTGATTTCACTACAGATGGTGGATTGCCTTTCCCACTTAGCCCAACCATAAATATTAGATATGATTGTGAACTGAAGTAGCCTATGATTTGCTTTCATGAGAGACAGAGTAAGCAGTACAAAGGTAACCTTTTAGCCTTTCTGGAGAGAAATTAATAATCTTGTTCTGAGATTCGCATTCGCTTTGTATTTTTTTGTAAATTAAAAAAAAAAAAAAAATCTCTTAAGCAATTTGCATTTAGGTCATAATATTCTTTTATGCAAAATATTTAGGCCATATATCATGACCCTTTCTTTATGCCTCTCTCGTCAGAGATAAAACAGAACGAGGAGAAAATCTGACAGACAGCACCGTACTTTCCCTGAGGTGAAAAGATGGCTGACCAGACATCAGAGAGCCTGTCAACAGTAAACCCTGCCAAAGTCACCCTAGATGAACAGTAAAAGACATTTAGACACTACGAATCCAGAGCACCCATCAACGATGAGATGTGAGTTTTAAAGGGATAGTTCACCCAAAAACTAAAATCTGTCATTAAGAACTCACTCCCATGTTGTTCCAAACCCATAAGACCTTTGTTGTTAAAATGTTTTATAAAATCCGAGAGCTTTCCGACCCTGCATAGACAGCAATAATGTCCTTACTACATTTCTGGGCCTTGAAGGTGTCAGTTGCATTGCGGTCTATGCATTGTCAGCAAGCTATTAGATTCCATCAAAACTAACTAGATATGAAATTTCATTTTTGGGTGAACCATCCCTTTAAAAACATTACTAAAACTAAAATCATTTCAGTATTTGTGTCTTATATTGAACAACGAAACATCATTAAAGCAAGAATTCAGGAAACAAAACTGCATTAAATATTTTTAAACTGCACTTCAGATTGCAGAGACTAAGAAAATTACTAAAGAGATATATTTTCTAAAAACCAAGTCTTTATATCTTACACTATTTTGTTTCAAGGCTGTTTAGTTATCGACTGCAAAACAAATGAGAAATACTGACTAACAAATGTATTGGAAAGAAAGTGATACGAAATGCATCTGGGGAGAGGAAAAAAATTGTTTAAACAGGCACTTTATTTCCATTAGGCGTCTTTACAAGTTCCTTTTCTTGCTTGAGCGTTTGTCAATTTGCGGCAGGGCAACAGAGGCTTCTGTCAGCGTTTTCTCTCCTGATGAATAATTAGACACAAAGTACTGTGGTCCTGAAATCCCCCGTCAGCTGTCAGACATCACTCATTCTCCCTGGGCAATAAGCAAGCCACCGTAAACAGTCTTTAGCAGGAGAATTTGTCATTTGCGGTGAAGGCATGGAGCGACGTAAATGTACTGTATGTGAATCCATGCAGCGAGTGCCGTGATTAAATATGGATGCATTCATGCATGCGGTCTTGAGTAACCAGGAACACATCCGTACGATGGGGCAACAGTGTAATTATAAGAACAAAGGTCCATATATAATGGTGGATGTACACACACTCAAAAGGAGATGCGCAGAGCAAAGTCTGAGTCTTAGTAATCCGGTGGCAGGAACGTGCTAAATCCTGACATCAGCATATCTCAAAGGACTGCACGCTAGCGTACAGAACAGCGCAGGGGGAGGGGGTGGAAGAGCCCAGCGCAGAGAGTTAGCAGAGGTCAGCTGACATTGCAGTGTGCAGATGAGGAGGAGACGGCTTTGTTAACGTTCCAGAATACCGTGTGCATCTCATGCGGAAACGTAAAGTGTCGCAGGGCTCAAAAGCACACAGCATGGTTTGGTTAATGAGCTATCAAAGCATCTGCCAGAGACAGCTAACTACTAAGCTAATTCCGAATGCAAAGCTTTTTTTTTAAGTTTAGTATGAGGTTAGCATGCTACTTAAGCATCAATGCTAAAATATATAGTCAACACTTGACATGATGCATCAACCCTTGCAACACATCCCTAGCCTCAGTGTGCAACAAGATTTTTCTATCGCCCACAGAAGATGTAATGACTCATATTCTGAGGCCAGGGGAACCTCAATGTCACATTAACACGGCAAATGCATACAGCCCCCTACAATCTCAGTGGACCATTACTGTTTCGACTTAGCCATGTAAACCTTGAGTCATCACCTGGGAGAGGCAACATTATTGCAAGCTGAGTTGCTTTTAGTGCTTCTGCGTGCATGACACACAGCTGGTGTACTATGCAAACTCTTTGTCTTGTAGCTGTATTTGCATACTTACAAAAGAAAACAGGTGAATGTCAGTAGGCTGAATTTTGAAATCCATCTAATAAAAATGGGTTAAATGTAGAATACAGAATTAGGCTACACAAATAATGACTTTTCAAACACAATCTTTAATTATTAAGACAAAGCTTTCCTATAGCTCAGACAGTACAGAAAATGCCAAGGTCATGGGTTTGATTCCCAAGAAAAGCAAGAACTGATCAAATGTAAATTTGCACCTTGAATGCAATGTAATTAAGTCTCTGCCAAATGCAAAAATGTAAATGAATAACCACAACTGGTCTTTGCAACTTGATTATGATGCATTTTGAATCATTTCAGCATTTAAAAATGTTCCTGATTCCTCTGTCAGCTACTGTCTACTGCAATTTTTAAAACTAAAGCAGTGCTGTTGCACAGGAAGAAAAACTAAGATCAGCTATCGCAGTACCAAGTGGATGTCCGCAATATCTGGTGATCAATATTGAGCAGTCTGTTCTTGGCAGGCCAGAAAGCGTCACAAGGCTCTTCATCTCTCTCATGCCCTGCTGACAGCATCTCCTGGCATCCTTACACTTCCAGCACCGGGGCCAGTGCGCAGTAAAACTACGATGCTCTGCGCCTCATAAGCATCCATCATAATAAATAAAAGACTGATCCCGCGAGTGTGGTTAACGCAAGAGGAGGAGGAAAAAAACAGGAAGCTACAGCAGCGAAACAACAGGCCAATGCTGATTGACCCCAACCGTACACCGTGATGTCAAATCTATTATATGGTTGTTATAAGGGCAGTGACCACCAATCAAAAGTCATCATAATTATGCTGCTTATCAAACTGCACCAAGCGCAACATGCATGTTACTAAGGGCGGATGGATGCACTGCTTTATTTTGAAAAACTGGGTAATTCAGTAGCCACGGGGCTTGTTTAGGTGCAAAGTGATTTGGGTACATTTGCATGCAAGGTGTGTGCTTATGAAATGGAAGTGATTTTGTTAAATGCATGCATATTGGAAAGCCTGCGAGAAAAACACAAATATGCACGAAAATTTTAAATGCTTGAGATGCTCTAAAATGGGATGCAACTTGAGGATATTTTAATCTTCTCACCATAAAAACACTCTGAAATCATCAATGCATGAAAATGCACAAACTGGACTCGTCCTCCGCTCCTTTCTGATCTACATTTGTTTCCTCTAAAAGACAGCTGCAACCTCTGGGTCACAAGCTGTCCCCTCATGTTACCATCTCGCTTGGCTTCAAGAGACAACTGCCTGTGTTCAGCTGCGTGCCGAGTCACCTTCTAGACATAAAAAGATGCAGGTTGAAAAGCCATTATACTTTGCAGCTGGAATAAATGAGAATTCATGCTATTTGAGAACAAAAGCTAGTTGTGTACATGCATGAGGGATTTAAAATGATGAAGAGGGACTGAAATATTAGGTGCATTTGGCACAGTGTGCTAACGCTGATTTTTTCGCTTCGAGAGGAGGTATTCCAAAAGCTTGTTAAGACCTTCAGTCACTTTTATCACTTCTTCCTTTCCCACAGTAATTTCCTTCCCTTCTAGTTAGCGGACATGTCAATATGTATTACTACTTAGAAGTACATGACAGCTTTATCTGCTTCACTTAGCAAGGACCTTCCACACTCTGACTCTGAATGTAGAGAAAAAGGGGGAAATAGGAGGGGGAAAAAAACAAATACCAGAGACAAAGCCAAAATGAAACACATTACCTGGGTTGTGCTTTGCTATCAAGGAAAATTCTAGAATTGCGTTGTGATTTCATTGGAATGGAGAATGTTCAGATGAGAAATGGAGGGGTCGGAGTGAGAGGAACAGCTTACATGCCAAACACTACCACCCTATGTAGTTTACGTCGTATCCTGCTAGAGAGGAGGGTAATAGTTTATATAACAAGGTCGGTAAATATAGGATTCAAAATGAACCTCAGACAGCTAATGCAGCCACTGTTTTCAGCAAACTTGAAGAGGTGTCAATTACCAATTTCAATTACCAAGGGGGGCTTGATACCACTCAGTCCATCTAAGATGAAAGCCTAGCAATAGCTGTGTGCACTATTCAGGGGATGAAAATGCATGCTTGTATTTCAAATGTTTGGTTCAACAACTACCACTGATAATAATAAACTCTTGAAAAGGGACATTATTTTTTTCCATTTTCCCAGGCAAGTGTGAAAATGAATCTCAGGCTGGAGGACTCCAAATCACCCTTCATTTTGTCACACTCTCCTGACGGTTCAAAGAGCCCCCGGTTTCTCCGTATTGTCAAAAATGAAAGCCCCTTCCATCTGGAGAAGATCATTCAGATTTGATGACAATACAGATAACAGCGACCGTCACATTCGAGTTCAACCTGTAATTAGCAGTACCCACGCAAGGATCTGTGTGTGCCTCCGTGCTCCGGCTGAATCATCGCCGTCTGATAACCTCAAAAGCTCAGGATGTATTTCTACCACATCTGACATGCTATAGAGGTGCGGTCGCCAAAGGCGGAGAAAATAACGGCGCTGCTCGATATGAACTACGCAGTGGGGCGCAGCGGAATGATTTGAGCCTCCTGTTGGGCCTTCGTTCTCTTTTGGTTTTCTATTGTCTCCCAAGTCAGTGTGGTAAAAATGGATTGAAGATAAAGGATGGTGACACGAGAGAATAGAGCTAGTAACGAGTGATGGACAGGCAGCATCCTGCTTCAGTGCACTTTGATGCACAACGCTCTTTCAGAAATCGACAGTCTGCGTAGAAAACTAGTCCTTGAGTGGGAACAGGTCACGGATTCTCTTTTTGCACTCGAATGAATGAATTGACTCAGGGGAGCTTGACTTCATAAGTATAATTCGGGTTCCTTGGAGGCATGCAAATGCGCAATATTAAAGGGAGAAATCCAATGAGATTTCAGAATATTAGCACATATAATCGTATGTATTTTTTGAGGTTAGATGAGGCACATTTTATATTCTGCCCTTATAAATCAAATTAAGGGATACGCTCGCGGAAACCCATCTAGCCTTCCAGATTTGGAATAATTTGCAAATTTGGTAGGGATTTCCCTTTTTGACCCATCTCAAGACAATGATTGATCTCCGTCCATTTGTTCCGGGTGGTAAGGCACCACATGGGAAAGGTTTTTCACTGCAAGCAATTACTTGCGTCTCCTCAGTACTTGAGAGCAATGGACTTGGTACACACAGAAAAGGACAAGGCGACAAACCCCTCCCATCGCAACACTCAGAAGTCCAGTACAAAATCAATAGCCGTTTGAACTGACAATTGTGACAGTACAAAAGAGCTTCTACTTGCTGTTCTGACACTGAGGGAAGTAAAAGAGGAGAGAGAGTCTACCTTTGTGTGCCACTCCTCCCACCTACATACAGGGTCAGATGAGTGAAATGAAACCACTACTGAGGAGTAAAGCAGAGTTGCGTTTAGTTACAAGAGGCTGATGTGAGGGCATAAAACTCCCAGCGAGCTCTCAACCCAAAGTGCAGGATTCATTTGAAGGTGAAGTGTGTAATTTTTTTCTGTGTTAAAACACTTGCATAGTGCACTGGGTGGGATATTCAAGTAAGTTTTCCTGAAAAGTCAACTTCTGTCTCGATTCAAAAATTTAGGACAGGATTGCTTGGTGATGTGTTTGGAAACCTGTTCGAAAAAATAAAAAGGTACTAAATGCTACTATATGCCACTTGAGACACAAAAATGGCACACTTTAAAGGGATAGTTCATTCAAAAATGAAAATTCTGTCATTAATTACTCACCCCTCATGTAGTTTCAAACCCGCAAGACCTTCATTCATCTTCAGAACACAAATTAAGATATTCTGGATGAAATCCGAGAGCTTTCAGACCCTGCGTAGACAGCAATGCAACTGACACGTTCAAGGCCCAGAAAAGTAGTAAATACACTGTTAAAATAGTCCATGTGACATCAGTATCAATGACAGAATTTTCAATTTTGGGTGAACTACCCCTTTAAGTTGCATTTTAACAGAAGCAGAAACAGATCATTTCTTCTATACAGTGTAGTAAATCTAAATGAAATGGATTATCGAAAAAACATAAGGCGAGGACTGGTTCTATCCAACTGTTGTTGATTGGATGGAGGCAGATTTCAATGTGAGCTTGCAGATAACTGTGTTTAAGTTTAAGTGGACTAAATGACCGGAGAAGTCATTTCACCTGATGTTATGATATCTCCATTAATAATTATCGGAAAAAAAAACAAAAAAAAAAACACGGGATGAACCATTTCCAGTAAGACAACATTTTCCTTTTTATGCTGACTTTACTGTAAGCGACCCTTTGTTCCAGCTCTTTCCGACAAGACAAATTATTATTATTTATGCTTATTTATTAGCGATTTGTGCAAAGGCCACCAAGGCTTCATTGCATTTTAACAAGCTTTACCCACTCAAACACACAAGAACTCAGGTTGAGTTCATCTTTAATAAGACAGTGTAGAAGAAAACAATCAGCCAGTCACCTTCTTTTGCCTCTTCCTCTCTTGATGATTTGGTATGGAGATAAATAGCTTACCCTGGGGTGCAACACCTGATTGCAGCATCCAGCTCTGTCATTCTGTACGCTCACAATCACAACGAAGGGAACAACTCATTATCTCACCTCCACTGATAAATCAAATCGGTTATCTAATGCCGCAAAAGTGTGCCGAACAACATTTCATGCTAATCAAATCAAAAGGTCATCAGAAAAACATGCTCATCCATGCTGCAAGACTTAAGACTAATGCTAGAATAAATCACACAATCAAAGGCTATTTTTTTTT
>SCHK01192872.1:0-16223 GCA_004124795.1 Poropuntius huangchuchieni
CACATACAGTATATATATATTTAAAATATTTACATGTATATTCATTTATATATTTATATTCTAATTTTTCATATTATATATAAATATATTTAATATATAAACATAACATATATATATAAAAAAAAAATATATATATATATATATATACACACACACACACACACACATATATCATGCAAACAAAAACTTTTATTTTGGATGTGATTAATCGCGATTAATGGTTTGACAGCACTAGCCAAAAAGTTTATTAAAATATTAAAATCTAAATTAATATTTAACTAATTAAACTATTATATATATATATATATATATATATATATATAAGCACAGTATGTCACAATATATCACAAGAAACAATTTCATATTTCTTTATTTTAATTCTGAAGTGAAACAAGGCCTTCACATATTCTTTCAGGTTTTGAGAATTTCATCCTAAAACACTTTTAATTGTAACTTTGCTGTAACATCTTAAACATGTAACATCTGAGGTGACTGTAGAACTTCACGGACTAAAGCAGTAATTATCTCCCACTTACACTGTAATCTCATACGCACCACAAGTTTGTTTTCCACAAATGTTCTTGCTCTGTATATGTATTTTAATAAGATCACTTAGAAACTAGAACATGTCTTCAATAAATACTTCAGAGAAACTTATCATCGCTGATTACCCTGTGGAACAGAAATAACTGAGAGAATAGGAATCAGCACTGATGTTTCAGGTTTTCTTTTTTTAGACTTGTATTCCCACTACTTGCAAGCTAAACTGCTGTGTCATTTGTTTAGCCTGTGATGATGGTTCAGCATAGGACTAAATGTTCTCATCATATTGCACATTGCAAACTAGCCAAGCTGAGCAGTCTGAGAAATCCCCCTCTGTAAACAACATCCAGTTGTTTGCTCGTCATTCTTTCGGGTGAGTGGTTTGGACACGTAAATGGGTAAAGAATGTGCACATATGTCTGGGTTTATATGTGAACTTGTGTACATAGATGTTAAAGTAAAGCACAACTTCACTGTGTAACAATAACAAAAGTATGAGATAGTGAAGATTGTACCGGCCAATGGTGACTGTGCAGGTTATCAGCGTTGTTGTATCCCGCCCAAAAGGGAGGGTCACGTCTGCTGTTTTTAGCAGCATGTGTTTGCGACACACCTTTTTTGCAACCGAAAGGGATGATGGTGAGAAACACAGTTATTATTCGTTGCCACTCGCTCAAACCTCAAACTGAAGCAACACAGCTGAGCCCCACCCATGGCTTCGCTTGCACCTCCCCCTTGTAATGACAGTAAGACATAAAACAAAAGCCATCGTCTGTGACATGCGTATAATAAACCCTATGAATGGCTATGAATTCACACCAAGAGCAATACTTATAAAGCTACTGATACCGAAGGACGATAATATTCTGTTTATTATAACTGTGCACCGCAGTTTTGTCATCTGACACTTTAATTGTTCACGCTTCGTAAATAATGTAGTAACTTAACATTTTCTGCAAAGCTGCTTTGTAACGATTTGTATCGTGAAAAGAGTTTACAAATAAACTTGAACTGAAACTGACTTCAACTATATTGTTCTTCTCTGTCGGTGTCATTAGTTATGGTGAACATCACTATTCTCATAGAACTGGAAAAATTATTAAAACTTTATAGTTATCATTATTGTTAAGAACGATAATTATTAGTTACCTATAATGACAACTATATTAGACAATAACTTTGTTTATTATAAGCATGCACTGCAATTATGTCTCGCTTTACATGCTTGAACTTGTTAAAGTCAGGTGGATTCTGATTGGCTGTCAATGTTAACATTTATCAGCATGTTTCTTAAATATCTGCGTATTTTTGTGCTTTAGTAGAGTCAAAAACTTACATACAGCAACTTTAAAGTAGACTGGATTCTGATTGGCTGTCAGTGTTTTTAATCGCTCATCAGCTGGGTAAAAAACAGTTTCAAAAGTGATTCCCATAGCATTAGAAAGATTATTAAAATTTTAAAGTTGTCTTAATATAATGGAATTTAGTGTGATAATTATAAGATAACTATAACAATATTAGTGTCCACACCAATGGATGAAAACTTTATTATAAGCATGCATTGGAATTGTGTTCTGCCGCTTTAAATGTTCAAGCTCTTTAAAGTCGAGTGGATTCTGATTGGCTGTCAAAGTTTTTAACGTTTATCAGTTGGAAAAAAAACATTAGTGTTCCTCTCTGTCATTATCTTTAGTTGTGGTGTGAACGTCACTATTCTCATAGCATTAGAAAGATTATTTAAACTTCATAGCTGTCGTTATCGAATGGCCTTTAGTGCGATAATTATAAGAACTATAACAATAATGATATTAGCGTACACACCAATGGATGTAAACTTTATAATAAGCATGCAGTGCAATTATGTTGTCTGCAACTGTTCAAGCTCTTTAAAGTAGAATGAATTCTGATTGGCTGTCAGTATTTTTTTTTGTCGCTCATCAACTGGGAAAAAATAGTTTCAGAAGTGATTCCAATATCTTTCCTTTGTGTCGTTATTGTTATAGTTGTGGTGTAGACGTTCCTATTATCATAAAATTAGTGTACTACAACGTTATAGCTATTGTTACAGTTATCGCCCTTGGTGTGAACGGACCGATAATTATAACGATAACTTGCGCTTAACATGTTCAAGCTCTCTAAATTCAGATCATTTCTGATTGGCTGTCACTGTTTTTATTGTTCATCAACTGGGACAAAAAATTTGTAAGAGTACATTTACATTAGCAGTATTTCATTAAGCTCCGTTGTCTGTTGTAAATAGTTTAGCAAAGTATGAAGCACTGAACAAAGACGTCACTTTCAAACTAAGCAGCTTTCTGTTGGTCAGCAATGCAAATCTGAGTAACCAACTTGAACATGAGCAAATTCCTGTTAAAGTAACTGAATTTCATCTACAAAATTTCACAGAGCCATGGTAAGTGTAACCAAACCTTAAGTAATTACGATTATAACGTTTCTCTGTGTTGTCATCATTGTGGACTTTGCGAACTGTTTTCATAGTATTAGACTTAGATTAATAATTAGATTAATAAAACTTTATAGTTATAGCTGTAGTTATCGCCCTCGTTGTGAACAGACCTTTATCAAGGAACAGTCACAGCAAGACCTTACAAATTGGCCTGAACATGCCATTACTGGCCATAAAAAGGCCAGTTCCAAGAAGATAGTCTGAATTTAAAAGCAGACCGGTTTGTACCCAGTCGCTAATCCATCTGGGTGGCGTCTTTGGCTCAGTTCAAAACCCACAATGTTTTGTTAATGTTCTCCCGGTTGTCAAATACCGGCAGGAAAAGAGAGGGAGAGAGATGGAAGAAACATTCTGTTCGCATCAATTATGATTTTCAATTGTGCAAAGCCGAAAGGAGAGACAGAAGATGGGTGGGTTTTTTTCTCACATGTGCTCACGTTTTCCGGGGAGGAGGACTATGACTCATTGGCTCTAGGCGTTGAATCTTTATCTGGACTTCAACCAGAGATCCCACCCCCCAGAGAGATGCAGCGACTGTGAGTCCTTATTTGCTCTTCACCGTCACAGCCACCAACTTGCTCACCGCACCACGGCATGAGCGTGAAAATACCAGTGGACGCAGACCACCTGGCGTTTCATTTGTGCTGTTTGAAAGGACCAAAGTGCGCTGAATAATGCGTGATGGAATATAGCCGCTCAACCTCACCTGCTGTGGGGCTTTTAGAGAAGGTGTAACATTCTTAACGCAGCAAGTGAACTATTTTGGAATGTTTTTCCGCCCTGCCCCCCTCACCATGGAAACTCCACTGGCTGTGCAAAAACAGCGCGAGCGTAAAGGCATCACGTGTGCAACCCAACACGAAACAGAACACGGCCTATCACGTTCAGTCTCATTCATTCATTCGACTTCGTTCATATACGACCAGCTGTGCACATTGCAGTCTGTCAGGGGCAGGTGAGGATAAGCCCCGCAACGGGGCTCCTGGGTATCCAGTGATACGACAGCAGCAATGTGCACACTGAACCGCTCCTTAGACACATGTGTTGTCGGCTCGTGGTGCATGCATAAGTCTCCACACTGGTCTGTTTACAGTTGCGAAACAATCAATAGACCTAAAAGTAGGCTAAAAGTCCCAAATGTCCGGTCCATAGGTCACTATCATAAAAACCTCAAAATCCAATAAATGAATATATTTGTAAGTGAAAAAAATAATAAAAAAATAAATAATAATAATAATAATATATATAATAATATTTTTTTTATTTTTTTTTTGCATTGTGACAACTATGGTACAACTTCATCCCCAAATTCCAATAATTTTTTAATGTCTCTTAAATTATTAAATGTAAATGCAAAGGCAACAGAGTGGGAGAACTATGATGTCAGAACCAGGAAGTGTAATTCACCACGGGTTCCTTCGAGATTTTTCTGTGGGTTTTTTTAATGGGGTTTTTCAATTTATGAATAAAATAAAGCCTTTGATAAACATAACTTGACGATACTTTTACATTATGAACACTGCACACACTCACAGCCCAAACGTTATTATCTAGCTATTTATTAAATACATAGGCTACGTTTTAAAAAATGAACTGCTTCAAAATTTGTAATTTGGGTATGGATGGGTGTAATTTACGTTGTACAACAAAACGTAAATGTATCGTCAAGTTATGTTTGCCACAGGCTTTATTTCACTCATATATTTAAAAAATAATAAAAAAAAAAAAACATTATAAAATCTCGAAGGAACCCACAGCAAATTACTGGGTGCTTTGCCACCAGTTTTAGCGGAATTTAGCGCAGTTCGCTAAACACCGATATTCTAAAAGATTTGTAAATGTACTTGAGATATGTAAATGTATAATAAAAATGATACATTCTCCAACATACCTCATGAAACAGATCCTAATGGAAAGAGCACCAGCAGCATATCTGTTTTTGTGGTTAACCACTGTGGATAATATTACTTCTGCTGGCATCTATATGTAGACAGGTAAAAAAATATGCCCTCTAACCTGTATGAAACCTTTGAAAACATTGTTAAAGCAATTATACGTGTAAAAGTAAAGTATTAACTTTTACTTTCTTTAGGGCGTGGGGGTGGCCCCTTTAATTAGGGGGGTCAGATCCACCCAAACTCCGCTATTATTATAAAGCGACCTAACCCTAACATTTGAGAGGGAGGTGCATCTGTGGCGTCATCCCATCCGAGCTAATGAGGTATATAAAAAAAAAAAAGTTACTGTGAACAACAAAAAAAAAAAAAAGCGCTCGGAGTTGACATTCTGTCCGCCTGCTGGAATGAAACCGATCCGCGTGTCCACGTGTTTTGTTAATTTACATATCATTTTAATATGTAAGCTCGTCTCCCCAATCAGCCGAAGCTTGCTTCCAACGCAAACTCTATTTGTCAGATTCGGGTCTCGACGCACAAATCGGAAAGCCCTGCGTTTTAGTACCCGCCCTCTCAGACACGTTGCCTTGGGAGAAGTAACACGGGGCCACACAACTGCAGGTCTACATCACTGAAACCACGTACACCTCTCAACAGAGGCTCGAGCGGCGCTCCAGTTGTCTTTGGATATACTGCTAAAACAAAGGACAGTGCGACCATTCGTCCCATCCGGCTTGAGGTAGGACCCGCGGTTTAAATATTAGCGATCGCTGCTGATTTTGTTTTTGTGGAGTAAAAATGACATAGACAAAGGAAAACCGCTGCGTTTATATAAAGCTTAATGTATATGTATAAGAGATGTTGGAAGATGCCGCTGCGCGAGGCATCCGCCTATTATAAAACGGCTTATTTTATTATAATATAAATATCACTTTTAATAATCGTTAATAGTGTTAAATGTAGCTTATATGACTTGGTCTGTTGTGTTTTTGGGAAATAGTTTTTTGCTTTGTTCGTCTCGTTTCATGCGACTAACATATAAATAAATTTAATATATATTTAACATATAAATTCTGTTATGTTTTAAAAGGTCAAAATTGCGGTGGTCTTGTCTTGGTAGGCTGTATTAAGGTGTTAGTCATCACGAGGGCCCCACCCTCAGTTATCAGACAGGTACATTTATTCATACGGCTTTTGTTTTATTTCATAGCCGTTTTAATATTAATATACGTGTTGCCCATAGCAACCGATATTACTGGCAGGCGTACGAGAGACACGTCTCGGTTACACGACTTCCTACATTTGTAGTTGCGCTAAATGTCGTTATTTAATAATAGTCACGTGCCCGCTTTGTCTACGTTTATACTGGTAGCTAAATGTAAACACGCAAGCTTTCAACGATTTTCTTTGTTTTGTCAAATTACCGGTTAGCGCAAACTAATAAAGGGCCTTTTCATCCGCGTCCCCAGCTGTCGACAAAACTTGTAAAAGTATCCGATGTAGGCAGTTTTTCGATATGAAAGAGGAGTTTGTTCGCTAGCGGCAGTCGTGCTAAACGCGGCGTTTTGTTTGATTAAACTTTTGGCGAAACTGGTATTGACAGGAAAAAGCTGGTCAGCAATTACGTCCATTTGGAAAGGCTGGTCTTTGTGACCGTTATAAAGCCAATTAGTCGCGTGCTTGAGGTAGAGCCATTACATAATGTGGCTTTATTGGCAGGGCAGAACTCTGGCTCAGCAGTCCATTTGTTTGCAATGATACCGAGCAGCTGATGGACGGATTAAATGCCCAAGTGAATGTGCTTAGGCAATCTGAAAATCTTTTGACACTGTTGATGTATATAGTGTTACATACACAGTTTATGTAGCACATTTTACATTTAGGTATCTTATTAATCTATATTTAGGCTAAGTTTAATGCAAGATGTCTGTATACAAAACATCTCTTTGTGCTGTGTGTAGTGTCAGTGAAGGAATTGCTAAAGTTTTAAGTATGAGTTATGATGTTATGTGTAGCGTGCATTCAACAATACTTTTGTAATAACTGAAAGTAAATGTTATCCTGTAAAAAGTCAATTTTGCTCTTTACTTGTTCAACCTAATGTAACTAGGATGATTCAGTATTAGTATCAAACAAAAACCTATTTTTAGTATTTAAAAGAAATTAATAATTTAGATGTTACAACACGAATCACGTTTTAGGTCACCTGACAATACAGTGTGGGGGCAGTTTCCGGTTTTTTATTATTATTATTTATGTAGTCATAAATATGTAATTTTACGAACATGGATCATGTACATGTCCTGTGGATTCATGAGAAGCCCTCCACCTTAAAAAGATGAGTGGTCAGCAACCTTAGAGAAAGCACAAAGCATTTGCTTCTGTGCGACATGTGCCTTTAGCAAAGATTCCTGGCTTGCCTCATTAAACATGACGTTGTAAACACTCCTTTTATGTGTATTCCTCAAGGCCGTCTTTTATGAATTACCAAGAACTGATGGAATTGATAATACAAACTGAAAAAAAAAATAAAAAATTACTGGTAATGTCAAGGCCGCAGATCTTGTTCCCAGCTGTGTGTTCCTGGACTACTTTTTAAAAGCAAGCACACAAATTAATTTATTTTTACACATAACCAAGTAAAAACTACGTGCACTTAGGCACAAACTAGTAATGCATGAATCTTCGTAATATATAAATAAAACGCCATAGATGGAATGGCACTATAAAAACGGCTTATTTCTAGGCCCTTTGTTCTGTGTCAAATGGTGGTCACCATGGCTGCGGCGTTCGGGTCTCATTGAATAAACAAACAGGGCTTTGAATGTGTGCTTTTTTTGTCACCTGCTTCATCATAGCCTTTTAGTTCTGTAAGGCTACATTTTCAAGTGTTTTTCAATTAGGTTTAATCAGAAGAAACAAATGCATGTGCTGCACAGGACACACGTGTTTCAAACAGACTGCAGAACAAAGTCTTATTTCAAACATCTCAGTTTTGAATAAATAGAGACGGTCTCCCCCTGTTGCAACCATATTATGCATGAACATGGCTAATTTTTACAAAAACATGTATATGTGTAAACAAACATTACTCTATTAAGGTTTTGTTTTGGTTCTGTTAATGTACAAAAGAATTGGTGTTGTTATTGACAACACAAGAATTAACCGTAATTGTCAGTTTCGTGAATGTTTGTGAAACAGTCTCTTTTTTTTTTTTTATGGCCGCTGTTTGTCTTTAGTGTCTGTGTGAGACTCAGGTGGTGTGTCTGGAAAACACGCTGGTCTGAGCCTACATGGATTCAGGGTTTGATTGAAGATGCATGCTAACGTTGTCATTTTGCACCACTGGTATCTGCAAGGCCTTGAATCTCACAAATAGGTCCGAAAAAGACAGTTTTTGCTTTTATATTCATGCCAAACCAATACAGTGAAAGACAGAACATTCTTTCTCCATTAGGCAATTTTACACCAGCTTATCTTGTATCCTGTGTGATGGTGTTTATTGTTAATGTTCATGGAAATTGGAGATTAAAGTATTCCCTTTTTTCCCCTACAGGTCAGTGATGGTCCGTGCTGGTTAGACCCTGCTTCCTAAGATGTCAGCTTCAGATTCGGACTATTCCATTGATTGGCTGGCCAGTGACGATGAGGACAACGATAGTGAGTTAGAACCAGATTGTACCAAAGCGCAGGGACAAACCACCTTGCCAAAATCCCCCTCCTCGGGGGTCATCCAGGGGACCCAGACTTGCCAGTCGCTCTCAAAGAGGAATGGAGATAAAGGGGAGGTAATGGACAAAGAGAACATGAGCTCTCGGGGAAGTTCTCCTTCCAGCTGCGATAGCTCCGACTACAGCGAAGACGGTGGCCATTGTCACCTGGGACAAGAGGCTCGGACCAATTACAGCCGGTGCCCTGAGAGCCCTGTAGGCAAAAAGAGACAGGCGCTGAAGAGAACATGCAGCTCCATGGTCGTGGAGCAAAGGGAGAGGCAGCTCACCCCTGAACAAATGGAGAAAGACAGGCTGTTCGCTTGCAAGGTGAGACAATCCACTTTTTGACTCGTTGGCATGCCAGGGAAGGGACATGGTGTTCTTAAAAGCAGCCTTATCTCCTACATGATCTATCTCCATTCGACCAGAATAAATGTAATAAAAAAAAAAAAATACTCGAAGCAGAACCACTTCCAGGAAGACCCCTCCTCCGTGTGTTCTCACTAGGTGAAATGTGAATGAGTCACACGAGGCCACTGAATGAAGAAACTCAATGTTTTCCTCTACCTTGTAGAATTGCAGTGATAACTCATTCCATTACATTTGCACAAATGTGTGAGAGAGTAGATGACTCACTTTGTTTTGTATCGCAGTGTGCTTGTTTTTCTGGAAATGATGAGCCGTACAAAGGAATGTCCTAACTTGATGTATTTTATGTTTATGGTAATTGAGAAAGTCCTGAAAAGAAACTCTGGAAATGTTCGAGAAATGCTAAATGTGAAAAGCTAAACATTAAATAAACTGAAGGGAAATACTGAATGACGCTCTTTGTTTTGCAGTGCTTGGAGCTGCAGTGTTACATTCACCCACTGTCCTCGATCCTTAATGGCCTCCGCTCAGGCAGATACCGAGAACGTGAGTAATCCTTCATTTGTTTGTATAGTCTTCTGCATATCCAAAACCTTGCCTAGTTAGCTCAGTATACAAGGTGAACAGCCAAACTAGAGGCAGCAGGCCATGGTACCAGAAGTGTGTCATGAGATTTGGGACTGAGATGTGTCATAAATATACGTGAAATGAGGCTCTCATATCAACCACAGTCATTTCCTGGTGGCACATGTCACCTTGCTTAGTCATAATAAAACGTGTATGGTTAAAAGACTCATGTCTAAAGCAGTGCAAACCGCACGCCTCCAAAAATACCCAAGGACCTCGACTGAAATACCAAAGGCACTATAGAGATTAGCTTAAGGGTTTGGATTGGCTAACTCCTTTGTTTTACTTACCAATGGGATAAAATATTTGACTCAGTGTTTTATGTGGCTGTTGCAACTGTTAATAAAAATACTATAAAATCTGCACCATCACACTGTGTCCTAACCAGGTGACAAAGTGTAATTAAAAGCTGTCCGTTTTTGTCCTAACTAGCTAGGTGATACTGTTTTGTAGGTCGCTTCATTTCCCATTTTACACCGCATTAAAATCACACTTCTCATGCATATTAAACATCAAACCTAGACAGGGAGATGCTTATTGTAAAAGTTAAGAAACATCTCAAAGTTCCCTCAATCCAAGTAAAATGTAAAACTATGGAATTGGTGCCATCTAAAAAAGCATTGTATCACTGTTCTTAGCGTTACGCGTGGAAACAGAGAACCGCCCACACGATATTCTGGTTGACTGACTGTTACATTGCACAGCATTTTCACTTTCAGTGCGGACAGAAAAATAACTTGTTCCTGAAATCTTGACGCATAGTGGCTGGTTGAGACACAAATTACTGTAAAACGCCAACAGATGGTATTAGCAATATTGGGTAAAGTTTTATTGGCTAGAACCCCACATGTGCTAGAAAACAGGTTGCGTACAAGGCAGACCTGCTTATAGGGGCTCTGTCTGGGACCGCTGTCAATGCAAGGGCTATGGACGACTCCGGACTTCCTGGCCACAGAGACAGCAAGTCTGTCCTCCCACATGCTTCACAAGAACCCATCTGCCTTGCAGACGTAGCGTGGCCTGTCAGAGACAATAAACTGGCACTGCTTGCAAAAGAAAGATTATTTAAGCTGTATGTTCTTCTTTTCAGGCCTCAGCACTTTTCAAGAGAGTGTGGCCATGGACCGCATCCAGAGGATAATGGGGGTCCTGCAGAATCCCTGCATGGGGTGAGTTTCCTGCTGTTTCTCTTCACCTCGCTCATGGGCAGCTTGAGGGTGGGCTTTAGTCAGCACAGCGCTCCATCACGGATCGATTGGATAGATGTGGTGTCCATTTACTTAATCTACCTCAATCCACTTTCACCTTCTTGTGAGGGAATCTGGTTTCAGTGCCTTGTGTTTACGCACATTAGAGGCAAGGTTGAATTCTCCTACATCGTTTGCGAATGACTTTTACGCCCTCGGGACTTAGTCTGAGGCTATAAGTGAACGAGTCAAGGAAATGTGAAAACACATGGCCTCACAGCATGATGCAGCAAGGGGGGCCGCAGGGCCAGTGCGGACCTGCCACCACAAATCTAAAAGCGGCTGGACAAGAATAGAACTCAAACGCAGGTCGTTAAAAATGTCCCAGCTCCCTTGCGGGAGTAGCCTGTCATCCGATTGATTAGCCTTCCTCTGGCCAGACAGTGCAAAGACTGTGATGTCGTCTTTGGGAGGAGTCAGTGTTCTCTAGCATCAAATGACCTCATAATGGATCGGGCTGGGCTTAGGTGCGTCGTTTACTTTTCGTCTTAACTGCATCTGGCACGCAGCCCAGGTCTGCTCTCATTGTATTGCATTGTGCTACTTCACGAAGTCCAATACTCACGTGTGAGTGCAGAGTCTAGAACAGCTAGTCCGTTGGTGTACTTTGGGCCGCATCCAGGAGTGTTGCAACCTGAAAACACGCCTGGCAGAAAATACGCCTGAAACAGGCCACTAAAAACATAGATGATGGGGTTTTGGGTGGGGTCTTAATTCAGGCCATCTGATCGAGGCGATGAGCCAAATAGACACGGGCACCGAAGCGGGGGCGTTGCTGCCTCCCCACCACCTAACCCCCTCGTACCAGCTGGCAAATCCCCCAACTCAAAGGCACATCAGAAGAGGGAATATAAAAGTAACTTTTATGGCAGCAGCAGTTTAAATTTAAAATACTGAGAATGGGGCCATAGAAGATTCTTTCGTCATGTGACTTGCACTAATCCCCATTAACCATCTGTCGGGGGCTGGTGTGAGTCAATGGGCACCATGTGCGTGCGTCTGCATCACTGCTCCTTAGCGCAACTATTTCTTTTCCCCGTGACGTGGACGCCAGTGCCCCGCTGCAGGCTTATGTCTATATTTAGAGGCGAGGGAGACGGTTGCTCTCCATGCCACGTGTGTGTACAAACATGTGTGAATCAACACAGGCGCTGTTCTCATTTTGAGAAACACGTTTGTGTGCCGGTGTGTACTTGATGCTGCGTACTTGTGGTTAAGTGTTCTTTCAACTCGCCTGACACCAAACAAGGTGTTACAGAACAGTAGACTTTCACTTTCAGTCACGTCAAGTCTCTAAACTCATTTTTAGTACATCGGTGGGTTACCAGACTTAATATTGTCCTTCCTGTGCCATGCAGAGAGAGATATGTCAACATCATCCTGAAAATGGAGGAAATGTTGAAGAACTGGTTCCCTCACATAAAACCTCAACGAAGCGACCAAGCCAACACTGCAGCGCTGATGGAGGAGACGACCCTGTCTAAGAAACCCAAGGTATGTCACTTGAGGAGCTGTCACGAACATGTGTAAGTTAAGACGATAGGCTAATAGAAAAGGAGACTGAAATACCCATTATACTTTAATCACTGGACCAGAGAGGAACAGGACAGACAAGAAGGGATTAAAATCTATTTTTACAGTTGGACAGGTATAAAATGCACATCTCATGTTCGCTAAGAACAATGACGGAACAGAATGGGTAATTTTGGAAAGCTTTCTCAGGACAGATAAAAGTCATTCTAAATGAGATTTCACTTTTAAACTTTGTCTTAAAATCTTAGAAAACCGATTGCAAATATTCTCCCTCTTTCGATTCTTTACAGTTGTCTCCAGCTACATCTCCCCTGCTCACCGGCATTGCAAACCCTGCCACCACAAGTGCCCTTTCCATGGGTAACAAGGCAATGAGAGTCAGCGACCTCACTCCCCCAGGGCCCTACTCTGCAACCAACCTAAAATGGCTCCACACATCGCCCATCTGCTCTCCGACGGCCGAACAGGCTCAAGGGACAGTTCGGAACTTTCTAACATCCCACAGGGACAGGGACGCGACACAGGACAACTCTGTGTCCTCCAGCACGGACCGTCTATGTAAGACAGAGTCTGCTCCCAGTCGACCACCTCCGGCCAAGATTAACGCGCCATGCCTTGAGAGACTTCTTAAATCCACAGAGAGCATCATCACCCAGAAAGCCCCAGTGGGCTTGGGTGGCATGGCAGCCGGTGGATGGTCCTAGTCCTTCGAAAAGGCTCTGGGAGATCAGAGCCTAGCTAGAGCGTGACTGCCCCCAGCTGGTCTGGAGTCAACCTGACTCCAACGCAAATCCCTGCCTCCATTCTAGCCTTGCGGAGAGGCACAGAACGCAGCAGAGGGAGTTCAGCGCAGCCCGGCAAAACCGCGACACGTTCAGTTACGAACTGAAAAGTGTCGGAGTATGATCTTTGTGCGTGTCTGATGTGTACGTCTGCATCTATTCCCTTTCTGTTGGACTGCAGAGTGAGTTGTAGCAGTGTGTGTGTGCGTGTGTGAGTGTGTGGGGGGGTTTAGGAACGTTTTGTGATCTTGGCTCACCTTCGTACTTTACCTTTTGAGATGGTTTCCTCTTGAAACAAAGAAAGAGGAAAAATCTCCTGTGGCGGCAGCATCCGATGAGGCAGCATATTGGTATCTGTGAAAAAGCTAATCTCTAGACAAAACAAAGCAGCCTTTTTTTTCCAGAAAGGGAAGGGAAAAGAGGGAGGAATTTATTCTGGGAACACTTCAGATATTCCAGTGTGCTAGTGAAATCTATAGTAGGTATGGTTGAATGTGAATTTATTGCTTTAGTTTGCTCTTTGAATCTACTCTATAGAGTTGATTTGATGTGACTGTTACTTCATAGGTTTAAACTTCTAGCTACGTTTTTTTTGGTACAACGGTTCTACCTCAATCTGACACCGCGTCTCCGGTTGTGTACGGATACAATAAGTACGTACACGCAAGTAGACTCAGAGCGAGGAAACTTCATAAAACGCATCAATACAAGTGATTGAAAAATGCCGAACTAACACGGGAGTCTCACTTCACAAGAGAAAGCTCTGGAGGCTTGACTGGTGCCATTGTAAAGAATGTGAACTGCAAATTTTCGCTTTTTTTTTTTTTTTTTTTTTTTTTTTTAGCCTCCAGAAAATTGGGCATATAGTGCCTGTCAATTCGATGTCAAACTGTGCCTCTTCACTGGTTTTGAAGGGAGAGCGTGAACTATCCAGAATACCTGGCGCCTCTGAAGGATGTACAAAAAGAAAATCAGGAACCTTCAAAACTCCTGCCATTCATTTTCTGCTATCAACAAGTAAATTATTTGAAACTCTTGCCAACTACTTCCTGTGGTCATGTGACACAATGACATTTCGGTTTGCCACAGAGCTGGACAATATCTAAGAGGGAAAAGGTATTAACTGTGTACATATTTGGAAAAGTTGTTAATTTACCCTTGCAAAGTGGCCTTTATAGTGTAATATTTTATACTTTCAGAAATAAATGTGGTTATATTTGTTTGCTGTATTCCATTTGTCTTCAAGAATTTTGTGTTTCAACTGATCACATACATAATAGTTGGCTGTTAAGGTTTTTTTCATTGGACAATGCTAATATCTGAATAGCAGATTAGCTGAAATAATGCAGAATGTTGAACTTTTATAAAATATGTGGGTTTTAGAGATAGATTAGATATATTCCATCAATGGCATAAAAACTGAATGCTATGGAAGTCTGACACATATTTCTCAAAGATGAATAATGTTACACCACATCTAATTTGGCAGCCCTTGTGCACATTGTTTTCAGTATGGCTTTGATATTGCACCAGGAGACAGTTGATCACAGAGCTTTTTGTTTGCTACACTCATTGACATTCTGATATGAAGACGTCTATTCAAATATCAAAGCCACCAAAGGCTTCAAGTCACTCTAAAAACAGTTCTCCCAAACAAGGGTAAACTATGAAGCAGATCTGAAATACAGCTTTCGCTAAATCACAACTTGACCTTAAAAACTGAATCTATTATCTGTCAGAGAATATTGAATAATACAGGATTGGTCTCGGGTGATTAACCACTCTGCAGTTTCTGGGAAGGAGAAGGTTGAACGGGGAACGGAGAAATGCAGAATAAAACCCACATCCTCTGGAGAATAGAAAAGCAAATGTTTTTCTGGACAGTGAGTAATTCAGATGTCCTCCTCCTTGATCCCCCTTCTTTCCATTTCCCTGCTGTGCAGAAAATCAAAGTCGGACACTTATACAATCAACCAGGCCCATTGAGCAATGGCACTCTCATTTCTCATTATAGGTATACTGGGAAGAGGGTTCATTTTGGTATCTAGTCCACTGAACGTTTGTAAAGAGAAGTGCAAATGTTCTGTGATCAGATTAACAAATTACACTTCTCTTTTACTAAGAAGACTGAGTGGAAGTTACCCAAATAGCAATGACCTTAACCATTTTGACTGGCAAGATGTGATTCATGTGCCTATAAGTTCATGCAGTGATAAACTCCAAAAAGGCTGAGGTATTAATAATGTTAGAAGTATAACAAAAGTAGTTAGAGTTTTATTATCTGGTCTGCAGCAGTATACGAGGATGACAGAAACTGTCTTGGGGATACATCCGTACAACCACAAGAAGTCACTTCCTCTTGGCAAGAACTATAACTGTGGGCTCCTTTGTTTTTTGCTTGTTTATTTTTGCAAACCTTAAGGCATTATTCTGATTACTTACTATTACTTAGTACTATTTATTATTAGCACTATTACTACTGCTATTACTTATTATGAGAGTGTTGCTAGTCCTTCAGAGACTTTCAATGAAGTCAAATGTAAGTATAAACATGAGTAAAATGGATGTATGACACAGTGATAGTGACATCAATATTATATATTTATATAATGGACAATATTTAATAGGGTATGGTAATTTCCACCTGTTTTTACATTTGTAATGATCTACAGTTATTACAATAGTGTTTAATAACACTAATAATTGAATAGCATTGTTAATCTTTAGAAGATCTTAAAGAGGCTAGTGTAGTGACACCTAAATTTGTTAAAATATATTTTTATTTTTAGATTTTAATATAAAATTGTAATGTTATGTGACGTTTTTCCAAATAATTAATGGCTTATCAGTATGAACCAGAATTCATCCCTACTAGGTATTTTTTAAGGGAGTAGCCAATTCTGAGTCATTATGTCCAAGTTAGGAATAAAAACAAATTTACCTTTGTGGGGGTTTTTATAATTACATGTAAAATGCCTAAATCTAGTGGTGCAAAGTTTGTTTAGCATTGGGGGGGGGGGGGGGGGGGGGGGGGGGGGGGGGGGGGG
>SCHK01192874.1:0-13018 GCA_004124795.1 Poropuntius huangchuchieni
GTCACGGGTTCACTTCTGGCTTCAACGTCTTGTTTTTTTTTGTTTTTGTTTGTTTTTTGGGGTGGCGGGGGGATGGGCGGGGGTTCTTACCACTCAGCATACCCGTTTAAAAAAGTCACCGCTCGCCACTGCATTTTAATATACCATAAACTGATTCTTGTGGTAAATATGCCTGACAAGACTAAATGACACTGAATGACTTTTTAGTGGCTGTTTTTCTGTAAATCATGGTAAAAATGTATGATATTCATTATGATATTTAAAAAAAAAAAATTAATTAAACAGGAGACTTCCAAATGTATTGAAAAACAACAACAATTCAAAGCTGTATTACACTTATTGTTTTTGATGCTTGAAAACCCTTTTTCATCTTTTATTTTTGCATTATTTTCTTTTGAATATCTGTATATGTGCTTTGGGTTTATATATATATATATATATTCTATTTACTTAATTTTAGGCATATTTTATTTTTCACACCTGTTTATCATAATCTAACATTATGATCATCAAGTTAACAGAAAATATAGGCTTGTGAGAAACATCAAATTTAAACCAAACTTTTAAAAAATGTAATGTTTCAAGCATCTCAAATTCTTGTCTTATATAAATAATTTTCATTCATTCATCTGTTCGTTTGCTTGTTTGTTCATTTATTTATTTATTTATTATATATGTTTCAAGCCTCTTAAATTCTAGTCTTAAAATGTTTTTCCCTTTTGTTAACTATTTATTTGTTTGTTTATTTATTTTATTTTTAATATGTTTGATGCCTCTGAAATTCCAGTCTTTTCGTTTATTTATTAATTTGTTTGTTTGTTTTACTTTTTAGTATTAAATCATACTGGGATTTTTCCTGAAATTGTTGTCATGACACACTCCTGCCTAAACAATTTCCAACAGCTGGCAATTAGTGCTATAGTAATTTAGATAATTCTGTCACATTTTTTATGGTCCATTTCTCACCATTAACCAACCAGTAACTACAACTTTTGTATCAGTAAACTTCTAATTTGCTGCTTATTAGTAAGATAGTTGTTAAATTTAGGGTAGGATTAGGGATGAGAATATGGTCATGCAGAACATGTGCTTCATAAGTACTAGTAATAATAGGCATGCTAAATAATGGTATTAAAATGAACTCTTTGACGTGGGAGGCAAAGGATGGATTCGGTTGGACAGGATAGTGGATGGTGTCTGTTCATTGTTTTCTTGGATTCTTCCTCTAGGGCAGCAGTAGATCAGGGCTATTTTGCTACTTTTGATGAAAAAAGGTAGAGCAGTCAGGGTGATGGAGAACAGCGGGCACAGGGCGAGCGAGGGATGGATGGATGTGTGGGTCAAGATGTAATAATAGAGAGACGAAGCAAGTAAAGCTGGGTAAGAGTGCACTTTGACACGCTGTTAACAGAGACCTGGAACCAATGTACTGTGACTTACACACGTAAACACAAACATATAAATGAGAAAGAGGATTCTGGGATCCACCGCATTCATCCTGCTGTGAGTCTGGCTTTAGCTTCCTCTGAACGTGTCCATCACAGAGAGAGACCTGTGTAGTTGTACGAGCAGACGTGCGATGTTGCCATAGCAATGCTTCTGGAAGTAGCGGAGGTCCGTCTGAACTGTTAGTGTGCGCATGATAATGAGTGTGTTTCACTTCAGGGGGTAAGCAGAGAGGTCAGAGTTTATGTTTTGTGTTTATCCCTGATCAGCAGACCCACACAGACTGTGCACACATATTCAGAACGCCTGTTCAGTTCTGTGCAGCACCGACACCTCTGGCTTATATGAATAATATAGTACTATTCTCTACTGCATTTAACACAAGTTGAAATCCATTCCACATACTGCAGTTCTGCAGATTGTTCTTAAAAATATGAAATAATTGCATATTCCATGCTCGCCACTTATCAGAAAGGAGTCAAAATGCCACTTGCAGATCATTTTGTGAGTTCTTTAAGGGATAGTTCACCATAAAATTAAAATAAACTCATTTATCATCACGTGTCATCAAAATAACCAAATGAGCACAATTTATGTTAAACCAGCAGTGATGCAACTTTATGTGGTGTATTCAATTAGACCAATATAGAATGTAATGTAATTTTTTGGGTTTTACTGCTACAGTCCTCTTATTTTCTTTGCATACAGTATTTTCATTGTATGCAAAGAACAGCATGAACATTCTACTAAGTTTCTTCTTTGTGTTTCATAAAATCATACCAGTTTGAAAGGGTGAATTTCAAATATTAAATATCATTGGCAATGTTAATTTTTTTTTGATGAACTATACACTACTTTACTGTTTAAAAGTTTAGAGTTGGTAACGTTTTTAAAATGTCTCTTATGCTAGCATAACAGTAATATTGTGAAATATTTAAATATTAATTTAAAATAAGTGTTTTTTATTTGAGTATATTTTAAAATGTAATTTATTTCTTTGATGCAAAGCTGAATTTTTAGCATCATTACTCAAGTTTTCATTGTCACGGAAATCATTCCAACATGCTGATTTTGTTTTTTTACAGTTATACTTTTGAAGTGTAGTGTAAATGTCAATTAAACAAACACAAAAATCAGGAGCAGATGGAGTGTTAAGTCATAAAATAAAATTTTACTTATCAAATTTAAGCTAGTTATTACCACTTACCACTTTTTAAATACACTTAGAAAACAATCTGTAAAATTTACGGTAAAAAAACGGCAGCTTTGGTTACCAGAATTCTACCGTAAAAAATATTGTAGCAACTTTTTAGACTTTACGGCTTTATCTTAAATTTACAGTTAAATACAGTAATTTCATTAACTGATATAATATTAATATACCAACCTACTGAAGTACTGAAATCTGTTTTGTACCTTTGAAATACACTGAAAACCACCAAAAGCAGGTGGCGATGAAAAAGTCACATGATTAACCAAAGCCCATCACATGCAGCTTTTAAATAATAACATATATAGAAGGTGCACAGTGTAATTCACACAAACACTAAACACCATCATGATGAGACTCATTAAACTGAAATATGCAATAAACATTAATTTAACTTTAGATGTAACATACAATTCTAATAAACATAACTGATGAGAAAAAAAACTAAAAAGAAACATAGTTATTTCAAAGAAAAAAAACATCCAGTTTCAACGCAGGGAATTCTGGGAACGTCAATTTACGCTGTAAATTTTACATTCTTTTTCACTTCCAAAAATGATATTTCACCGTAAAATTGTCTGAAATGTCTATTACAGTTTTTCACCGTATATATTAGGGGAATTAACCATTAATCAGGTTTTTACTGTAGCATTTTCACAGTTTTTTACCGTTAAAATCACGGCCGTATTTTACAGTGTACCTAAAACCTCTTTTTTCTTTAATACTGTTATTCTACCAGGGAAACCTATTGATACTGTCGTCTGTTTTATTTTTATCTAGCCCTCAGTGATATCAGCTAGAATTGTGTGTAATCTGAAGCCATAAGTGTACAGTATGCACACAAACACACACGTCACACTGACTAACACGACTGAGATCCAAATCTGAGACAAGGATATAGTACAGCATCCACCAGTCCCTCTGCTCTCTCCCCATCCACTTCTCTCAGTTTTTAATGATTCATCTGCTATATGCAGGAGAAAAGAGAAGGGAACGCTTATTGTCAGGCTAAGTGGCTTGTCATGGAGCGATTTGAATCTGAAAGCGTTTTGTGTTGCTAAACTGAATAGAGCTCAGGAAGGAATGGAAGCAGAGCTGCACAGTGTGGCGTCTCAGCGGTCTGATGTATACCCAGAAGGCTTCAGGCTCGCTCTGCATGTCGAGACAAGCAGAGGCATATGTGGAAATATCTGTAAGGGCATCGCAAAAAGAGCATGTACATCACTGTCATATTCATTCGAACACAAAATACAAGCTTTCCCGTCCCATGTGGGACTTAAGTTGAAGTTTATCACACACACACACTGGATGTCTTCTTCCACGCTTTCTTGCCTCATAATAGTCTTTTTCACACTGAAGACAAGGGTCAAATTAGAGTATCTAATGTATATTCTGTAGGCGTCCTGGTCTCCTCCTTCCCTGAAAAAGCCCAACGGAAAGTTTTTTTTTCCCCCGCTACCTTTCTCTATTAATATTCTGCAAGCTAAAATGAGGCGGGTTCTAGCAACGGCTGAGGAGGCAGTGTGAAAAGAGAACATGAAAGTACCGTTTCCCCAATGGAAAGCCAAAGACAAATGTTAGCTCAGGAGTTTGTGGGAGTCGGGTCGAAATTTGGCCCCCACCAGGGTTACCGCAAGCTTTTTATTAACCATAAGAGCTTCTCCATCCTTAACCTGAGAGCAGAAGAAAACTTTAACACACTGGTGGAATCGATCAGGGCTTGTTTTAACCTCAACTTTTCAGAGGCAAAAGGAGGTGAACTGTGCTACTCAACTGCTCTGCTTAAAGATAAGGTGATGCTTAGGGGAAAAAGAAGGTAAATTGGTTCAGAAGCCTTGCAGGCACACTAAAATTCAGTATACTGCCGGCTAATAGTGAGCTGAATCTCAGTATCTCTAATAAAGCTACAGCGCCGGACCTGCCTGTGCAAGGCCGCTCTCTGTAAACTTTGCAAATGGAAGGTAAATTGAGCTAAATAATGACCGTCTTCACTGTAGAATAACCACTTTCCCAGCATTTTAATTCACTCGGCTTATTGATTCATCGACTCTGTCAGTCTCACCCAGGGTAAGGGACAAACTAAAGGGGCGTTCATGCAATCTGACAGCAATTTTCAATGACAAAGTGACCGGAATCCATTCATTTTCAATGAGAGTTGACATGAGCGACAGAGACTGGTGCCGATGCTATAAAACTGAGCTGGATTCAAACTGATGTGCATCTGCAGCAATGCAGCATGGAAACTACCAATCAGAGTGCAGAATGTGGACAGAGTGACCAAACTACACTCTTAAAGATAAAGGTTTAGCAGTCACCTTCATCCAAAATGATTTGCATTGCATGTGATTTATCCGTTTTATCAGATCATGCATTCCCAGAACTATGACCTTGGAGTTGCTTTCGTACACAGAAAGATTAATCTCTGTTGCATTTGTAAAGTCAGGACTATATTTCATGCAAAAACTTGATTTTGTGCATGAAAAGAGTTACTTTCATTTTGTGCACATAATAGTACAGTATATGTACTTAACAGTATATGTTTATAACAGAAATTGGTAACACTTTAGTATAGAGACTAATTCTCACTAATAACTAGTTGCTTGTTAGAATGCCAATATTATAAACATATTGCATGTTTAGCAGTACTTATAAAGCACATTTCTGCATGACCATATTCTACATCCCTAATCAATACCTAAACTTAACAACTAATTTACTAACTATTAATAAACAGCAAATTACAAGTATATTGAGGAAAAAGTCACAAAATTGGACCTTAAAGTGTGACTTAGAAATCCTTTCTAAAAAAAAAAAAAAAAATGTACCCAGCATGTCAGAAAATGCATATCAACGCTCAAACAAATGTCTCTGAATGAGATATGTGTTATATTTTTGAAAGAAGTTGTCTGAATTGCACAATGGATTTTGTACATACTCTTGCTTTCTTCTTTCACAGGCACTTCTTTTCTTTTTATATTTTCATATTTATTCAGTTACTTTACCAATTCGTTTGCCAGCTAATGATGTGCCTCAGGTGTTTTTGATTAGATCACATCATTTGCAAGATAGTAAGAATGAGACTCTTTCATATCAAGTACAGAGTATTTTCTAGAACAGCCTTCCAAAAAGTGTCCCATCAAGGTTTCTCCCAGCATTCCTGATGAGCGTATCGCCCTGGTTCATCCTGTGAGTGAGCTCTGTCACTCTGCATTGGTTGAGCATCGCCAGAGGCCATTTTCTGTTAACTACACTCCTAAGGCAAGATGCAACATCGTTATTTTAGGTAAACAGAAGATGCGTCCTAAAAGAATGTAAGCCAGCATAACCCTACTGTATGTTTTTTTAGAAGTATACTAGTTACTTTTGATATAAGACCAGGCACTGATGTTTGTAACTTGAATGTGTGATGATTTAGGTGTCATTCTTTTCTTCTTATCATTTTATTTCTTATTTCTTATCATTATTTTAATGTATTGTTGGTATTATAAACACACTGGTTTGTAGCACAGATAGTTTTAAAGTGCAGATAGTGCACTTTATGTTTTACGTACCTTACTGCACATTTCGACGAACTTTCAAAGAGAAATGGCTCTAAAACACAGGTTAAATACTTGAACGCTGGCACGTTTTTATTATGTAGATATAGGCACGTATTGCTGTGTTTTTATTACGTTGCTACAGGTGGTTCAGAAAAAAGTTAATGCTCTATCGTGTTGGAAATATGCCCTACACCAAACCAAACCTACCCGACAGTGTTAACAAATGCAAAACTGATATAAAAACGTATTTGTTGATGCAACCGTGCCATTTCTTGAATGTATTTGCATATTTGGGAGCAGTACTTTTCTGTATTGAGAGTTCAAAAGGATAGTTTGCAGAGGTTTGCAGGTTTGATTGGTCCTTGAACTGTCATCAGCATATCTTCTAGCATGGCACCTGACCTCAGGCTGCTCCAGAGTCACTGTCGTTTTATTTAGTGTACCATAAGATTAGAAAGTGTCAGCTAAATAACTAATTAGCAAAGCAGCAGCAAAAAGAACCATTGAAAACCGAGGGAAAAAGGTCACACTTAATTTAAGTCGCTTTCATCTTTTTGCACGGTGCCCAGTGAGATCTGGGAATGATTAGCAACACTGAATAATGTATAATTGAGCATGACCTGTGTTAAGCAGAAATCACACTAAAAGCATTTACACAGTTTGGAGAGAACTCTTGGTATGGTGCATTTTATTTTGCAGCAAGCCAGAGTGGATAAGGCAAGTCGTTTATTCTTTCGGTGTATTCATGCACACACACACAAGCAATTACACACATTTGGTTAATGTGCAAATTAATTAGCAGCCTTGGCACAGCTCCAGCGTTCATAGTCAATGAGAGCATGTCAAACCCACACACACACACACACACACACACACAGGCAAATGAAGCAGTGATAAGTTGCAAATACGTTGGCGGGAGTTCTTGAGCATGCATTGTTTTCCAAAGTGCTTTAGCATTTCATTGCATGAATGATTCAAATTATTTCTTCTTCTTCTACTTTTTTTCTGTCATTGTCCTAAAGAATTTATTTTATGGCATTCATTTTGCTTGCAGAGCGACATCTTGCACAAGCATGTGTGGTTTCTCTGCATTAAAGAGAAACCACATTACTGACTAGTTCCTACTGTTCTTAATGCCCAAACTAAATTAATTACTTTTTGTATGCAATCGTTAAGCCTGTCAGTCAAGCCGGCGCGCGCGCACACACACACACACACACACACACACACACACACACTTCTACAGCCAAATCTTAAAATCCTCTGACTGCTTATTGTAATAGAGTTGTAAATCACTCAGATACACAAGAGGAAAAACACATGGGGCTTTTAAACAAGCAAGACGTGTGTCATAATAATTAATTACAGAACAAACATTCTCATAAATTCACTGCTAACAAGCTGGAGGTCTCCAAATGTTTCAAATACTGACATTCACGTTCATACTGTATGTTGACGTTTTTTTAGCATTTATTTCTGAGGATCTTAACTTCTATATTACATACTAAAATATAATAATATTAATAGAAAAGAGTTAAATAGTAATATAATATAATGTAATAGCTTTTCTATCTAATTATTATTTATTTATTTTTAAATAACTCTTTTTATTGGAATATATTTTAATTTAAAATATGATGCAAAGCTGAAATTTCAGCATCATGTCTTCAGTGTCACATGATTCTTCAGAAATCATTCTTACTATGCTGATTTTCTGCTTAAGAAACATTTCTGATCATTATCAATGTTGAAAACAGTTGTGCCATATTTTTGGGATAACTGTAAAACCTATTTTTCAGCATTTTCTTTCTTTCTTTCTGTCTTTCTTTTAAGTTCAAAAGAACAGCATTTCTTTGAAATATGAATCTTTTTTTTTTAAAATATTGATGATAATTAAGACTAATAATTAAGACACTGTTTTACTGTCAACTTTGATCAATTTAATGTGTCCTTGCTGAATAAAAGTATGAATTTTTTTTTTTTTTTTTTTTTTTTTTAAATGTAGTGACCACAGATTTTGAAAGGTAGTGTGTTAATATTTTTCATTAATATCTTCAGTGGATTGCAATGGCCTTACAAAAACTCTCAGCAAAAACAAAACACTGTTGTGTACTAGTTCACACGAAGCATTTAACCCACACTGCGTCTCTCCATTAAACAGTTTTACACCCTATTTCAACGCTCCCCGCCTCATAATTCACATCGTTTATGGCAATTATAAATTCATTTCAATGACAAACCTTTCCCTTGACGACGCAAATACATTTACATTGTGGCGGAACACAATTCAAATGCAGTGCAATTCTAAAATGAGTTTAAGGAGATTTTTGACGTATTTTTGAAGTGGTGTGGGAGGCAGAGACACAGCAGAGTAGTGCAGAAAGAAAGAGAGATGAATTATAATTAGCAGGTGTAATTAGAGGCTAGCAGACACTAATGAAGAAGGATTAATTTCTGTTATCATCAAGGACTCTTCATTAATGCCCTTATTTAATACAAGTCATCCACATGTTCGTCACGGCAATAAAATCCAGACCTGAAATAGCTCTGAAATCTCAGTGTGCTGTTTGGCTCAAGTCTTGACTCAACGGATGATGAGACATTGGGCCTGTGCTGTTGTTCTGATATGATATGTGCAGCAGGTGTTTTGTTGAGTTACTGCTGTTAATTAGTGTCAGTCTGTGAATGCAGATTTGTGATTTCAGGCTGTTCATTTATTTCTGCTTCACTGTGCCAGTGTGTTATTGGAGATCTGGGACTGGGAAAATATTTAACAATAAGATTTAAAGCTTGTCTTAATGTTTTATTTCATTAGTAGTAGTATTAGTTTTTATTATGTGCTGTGGTACATGGGAAATCATCTCATCCCCTTGAAGATTGTGTTGAAGATTACTGTTAAAATATAATATTCTAAATAAGTAAAAAGGAATGTAGTCCTTGTATTGATGGATGACTCAAATTGTTTTTATTAGTTATTTTAGTATCACTGAGATATTATCATATTTTTTAAAAAATATTTTCTAATAGTTTTTGTATTTATATTTAATGATTTAATTTCATTTTAATGTATTATACTGTTATCAAATGTTTTTTTTGTGTTTTATTGTTAAGGTTTTAGTCATTTTGTTGTGTTTTGGTCATTTTTATTAATTTTTTTTTATTTTTTTTTTTAGTTGATCTAAATGAAAATAAGAAATTTTGTCTTGGCAAATACCTAATATATATAATAGTTTATTTAAGTTAAAGTTTGTATCATTTCGAGTACCAGAAATGCTTTATGGTTTTACTTTTGGATTTAGATTTAGTTAACTATAAAAAACCCTGTTTATTAGTTTCTAGTTATTAGTTATATTTTATTCATTGTCCTCTTTAAAAAATATGCAGATATTAAATATCTGTGTACAAAAAAAAAAACCTGATAAATATTTTGTGTAAGATATTTAAGATAATTGAGATATTTGGTCTCAATAAATACAGAAATAAAACGCTAAACACCAAAGTCAGTCATTTAAATGTTACAAGTGAGTCTCAAAAAATTATAATCTACAGTATGAAAAGCAGATATTCTAAGATTACCAACAGTATTATTAAAGTATTATTGTTATTAATAATCAACCTTAAATGAGTATAAATGGCAAAACTAACCTAAATGTAAAAATCGGGGAATGAGCAGCAAAATTAAATTTTAATTATCAAGCAATACCAATTTTAATAAATAAAATAAATTATAAAAAAAGAAATGTGTGCTGAATCGTGTTTGAATATGTCCCATCCCATGTTGTTGGATTTACTCTTTTGGTTTACTAGTTTCTAGATGTGAATCTGCTGCAGTGTGTGAAAATGGGTTCAGTGCTTTGTCTTCTTGTTTCTTTTATTAATAAGCGGCATGCTATTCAAGTACCTTTTATGTTTAATCACACACACACACACATATACACACACTCACTCTCTCTGTGCGTCTGTCTGGGTGGCATTTTTTAATGTACTGCGATAAGAAGAGCAAATGGACAAAGTTAATTAAAAAGAAAGGCCAGACAATTTGACAGTTCTTTTCTCTCGCTCTCTCTCTCTCTGTCTCTCTGACAATAACAAAGACACGGTCTGTTGAACTGCTCACAGTGGGAACTGTAGCATATTTCTGGAAATTCATGGCAGAATAGTTGTGGGATTACTTGTGAATACCGAAGGGTTAAGTTGAAAATTCCAGCTGGCTTCGCGGTCATAGACGGATGTCTGAAGTGCGTCTGATCTGTCGTCATTTCTCTGTCTGTGTGGATGTATTTGGGTGTGTGTGTGTGTGTGTGTGTGTGTTCGTGTGTTGAATCAATACTTCTCTGCCCCAGACGGCCATAGTCCATCAGGGTCTTTACACACAAAACCTCTTCAGTTATCTGGGCTTTATCTTGTGTGGTTGTCTTTTACTCAAACCACTTTACAACACACATTTATCTCCTGTTTAAGAAAGACAGCATTTAGCTAGTAGTCAATGGGTAGTGAAAGATATGAAGTGCTTTTGGGATTTTGACATGCTCTGCGGTGTGACGAGGTACTATATCTCATCTAAAACTGTTATAAGGAACATTTTGATCATTGTTTTATAAGCTCATATTGATTTAGAGACCACACTGAATATTTGTAATTAAAATTTATTTTTCAAACCACAAATTAATTTAAAATGAGCTATTCAAGGAAAATAAAATTGCAAAAAGAAATGACGCCCATGTAGTGGATTGAAGAGATGAATTACTTGTATATTGTATATTTTCCTCTGCTAAATTATAAATACTCAAATAGGCTATTAGATTAATATACATAATATTATTGTTTAAATTATATTAAAAAAAAAATAAATAAATATATATAATTTAATATAAAATAGAGAATGAAAAAAAAATTGTTAACAAAGAAATGTAACCATTTACTAAATGATAGGCCCTTCATACATATTTTGAGAAATGAAAGCCCATGATAATATTATTTAAATTAAGTTTTATTTAAAGTTTAGTCAAAAAAAAAAAGTATTTGTTATAAATATGTTATAAATGTGTTATAAATATGTTATAATTTGTTATAAAAAATTTAATATATATTTAGAATTTTATGTTTTTATATATTTTGTAATATATTTTAATATTTAAAATGTTAAAATTATCAACAAATCTGTGTTTCGAGTGCATTTTGAACACATCTGGCACAGTGAGTTTAAGCAAACCCCAGTTGCATCCATTTGCATGCAGTTTGCACGCACAAATCATTGGTATGTAAATACAAGCACCGTTTTGCCTCAAATAAAACGGCAGCTCTTGGAGTAATTCATCTAAATTTAAATGTGGCGGGCTTTCATTTAGAACTCATGTAAATATAAATAGCGAGAGCTTTCGTTTGAGGTGCTTGTTAATATAATGTAATGTAAATGAATGTGCCCATATGCAGAGCAGCGTGGTCGGCGGAGCATAAACGGGACGCAGATGGGACCCTCGTCCTCGGTTTTGTTACAGCGCGATGCTCCGTTAACCCTTACCGAAGATGGGAGACGGGACGGGGGTGAGAGGCACAATAAATTGAAAGCAGCAGAGCTCAAGGTTACAACACATCAATCCTGAGAGAGTGGAGAAGAGACGAGTGGGAATGGAATTATAGCAGGGGAGAGAGAGAAAGAGAGAGAGAGAGGGTGCGATAAAGCTAGAATGAGAGATTCTGGATGGGGGGGAGAAGGGAAGTGAAGAGAGAGAAGCGCACATGAGCGACTCCAACCGTGAGAGAGAGAAAGAGAGAGGGATATAGCTACAGCGCAGTGACCTACAGAGACAGATGAGTAAGTGCTGTGTGTGGAGTGTTACCACCGTATCTTGTTATCAAGGATCCCATTAAGATGGTCCCGTAGCCCTCGCGCTCCATATCTGGATATTTCTACTTCCATGTGGGATGAGCAGCTGCGCTGAGCGAGAGAGACCGAGGCATCTGACATCAACACCATGAGGTACTCACGGAACGGAGGGAACGAGACGTGAGAGAGAGAGGTGTTTGAGAGCAGAAAGAGACAGGGATGACAATGATAACAAGCGGGAGATGCTGAGCGAGAAGAGGGAAGGAGGTTTAGAATGAGGAAAGCAGAGAGAGACGAGCGGAGGAGAGGTGTTTTCCTGAAAAGTGAAGTTGGGGGTTTGTGCCTCTGTTGAGGGACTCTACATTAACCCAGATTCTGCTCACTTCGGGCTAGTAAGTTGTTTCAATTCTGCTCCGTTTTTATATTTTGTAGTATTTTAGCCTCTTAAAGCTTCAAACTTAAATTAGTTTAATTCTAAAACTATTTCAGATTTAAATTTAAGTGGGAATCCTGATACGATTCAGTTTATATTTAAATGGGAATCCGATTTTAATGACAATGGAAATCCGCATCCAATTCAGATTTGTATTTTAATTAAAACCCAAATGCAATTCGAATTCAGATACAATTTGGGTTCACGGTTGACATTTTAAATCCAGATTTCAAATGTAAATGCAAAAATAGATTCAATTCAGATTTATATTTAAATCAAAATCATAATACAGTTCACGTTCTGTATATTTAAATCCAAATTCAGATACAGTTTGAGTTCACAATTGACATTTAAATCCAGATTTCAAATGTAAATGCAAAAATAGATTCAATTCAGATTTATATTTATATTTAAATCAAAATCAGTTCAAATGTACTGTATGATTGTTTCCAAATTCAAATGCAATTTGAGTTCACGGTTAACATGTAAATCCAGATACAATTCAAACTGAAATTCAAATTCACATTTAAATCCAGATTTCAAATGTAAATGCAAAAATAGAT
>SCHK01193114.1:911-14710 GCA_004124795.1 Poropuntius huangchuchieni
AACTCAGAAATAATGGGTTTCAGGCACTCAAAATTGTTTTCTGTAAATCAGTGGTAACATCAACAGGATACCTGATATCCAATTGCGGAGAGAGTCTGTCAGTAATCACATTACGATTAATAACATTATGATGATTCATTCCAGTGAAACATATGTCCGCTGTTAAACACAGCCTTTTACCATTTGTCTGCATGAAAGTTGCAGAACGAGATATCGCAGTCTCACCATTATCACTTATCCTCAATATGACACGTAGAATACATCAAAAATACGGACACATGGCCCAGTAGAGATCAGATCTACAGTATCATTTTCATCCATGGATACAGAAACCTATAATAGCCTTCAAAAAAAACTGGCAGACATCCCAGTTCCCATATCTGGGATCAATTCTTCCAACTTTTTTTTTTTGATCGCTATATTAGATTTTTTATGTATGTCTGTAATCCCCTAGCTTATACTTTGAAGTGTAAAATACGTCTTGGCACTGAGTCCAATTGTCTGACTGTTCGGGTGAGTAATTCTTACCTTACTGAATTACGTAATAAATGGAGCGAGTCGACTGTGTCTTTACATCCCTCACTGACCTCAGATAAGCCGTGGTTTCTCTTGATTTCTGAAGACCTGTGTGATTATGATTGTGACTTACACTCAGATGAGCTTTAAGGCCAAAGTACTATTTTTCCAGATGATTTGAAGCAAGGGCAGAAAATTTGACATTGGTAGGGAAATTTTACATTCAGTTAAACTATAAAAGACAAAGCATGTTTTTGCCTACACAATGAAATCATGTGATACAGCGGATGAGATGTGTATATTATGAGTAAATAATAAATTAATGTGTTTACGAATAGTGGATGCAATGTTAAAATGTTGAGAAAACCCTTCTTAAAATTGATTTTGTAAATTCAGTGGTTAAATGCTGTGTGTCCTCGCAATTTTCTGTGCAATTAGTCACCTGACTTGTGTGAATGCCCACAAAACTGGAAGACTATCTGAATGTATAAAAGCGGTAGGCTTAATCAATACATTATGAATAACATATTGCAATTGTGTAAATAATATGTAATCATGTAATCAATAAAAAGTAACTGTAGCCTGATTGCGAGTATTTTAAAATGCAATATAATCTAACTACAAGTACTTACATTTTGGAATCTGATTACATAATCCATATTACAGTTACTACCCAACACCGATTACTATACTGTTGCTAGGGCATTCTAGTTGGTTGCCAGGTGGTAATTTACTGGCTCCCTCACTTCAATGTCTCTATGATATTCTAGTCTCTAGATACAGCTCAAGTACCTTATTGAGTGCAAGTCTACAAAATGCTTTCATCTGTTTTATCCTCCCGGTTGAAAGTCTTTTTAGATCTTTAACCTTAAGTATAAGCAAAAGTAATGGAGTTGCTCGCTTAAGCAAACACAAAGTTATAATTTGTATGCCTATGGATAAACAACTTTCTAAACAGCTGTAAAACCCTGGTAGTTTTCATTACATTCCAGTTGCAGTGTACAACCACTCAAATGCCGAATAAGCCAGACTCTTACTATATGCATGATTTATTTTTTACCTATACAGAGTTTATGAGAAACAAGAATGTGAACCCTACAGGGGTACAAGAGAGAAGCGTTGAGGGAGATGTGCTCTGCAGTGCATCTGTGAGATAAATACCTCCCTGGCACCAAAACGACTCGCACTTGATTTATTTTCCTTTCCTTTTTCCAAGGCAATCCAATAGACAACGCTCATAGCTAAGAGGGGTGTTGTGGATAAACAAAAGACGTGCCCTCTTTTATTAGCGAGACACAGCAGCAGTCAATAAAGCTAAGATGTTTTGACTGGAGGACGGATCTTCATACACGTGTTGTCTCAAAGCAGAAGCCTTTTATGTAGCTGTCAGAGGGGAACTGCACAATGCTGCTAAGGGGATTACAGCACACAAAGCATGAAAACATGAAAAATGGTATGTGGATATGCATTGGAGCAAATGATCTTTCATCTGTACCCTTACTGGAACTAGAACTATGTTTGGGGTAACTGATAGTACAAGGGGGGAGACTGGTTATATGTCCATATAACGGTAGTTTGGACATGAAATGAACGGCAGGTGACCTTCAGCTCTCGGTATAAACACAACGTGAGAAGACACAACAAAGATAGAATGTTTTTCAAAGTTAAAGGTTTATTTATACGCTGCTCTTCTTTTTCACGGTCAACATCATTTAAGATGACTGAAAGTCACTTTGTATACCAATATGCTATGGTTTATTTTATTAATAAATACTTTTTTATGCTATGGTTAACCATGAGTTGTTGTTGTTTTTTTTATCTGCAAGTTAATCAAACCAATCATAAATGAAACATTGTTTAGTTAGTTAAATATTTGTGCGCCTTGCAGAACAGATTAAACACTAATTTCTGCATTTATCATTCCACAAAGCAAATTGACAATTTTCACTTCTCACAGGAATCGCTAGTAAATTTCACAAACAAATTCAAATAAATGGCAAGTAACACATTTAATTAAATGTTTAAGTAGAAAAATGGAAATAGTATTGTCTTGTAAAACAATCTAACTGTAGTCTTACTGTTTGTGAAAATTTAAATAATAATGGTTTTTTAAATGCAAAAAAAATTATAATAATTGTATTATATTTAGCTTTAAATCCATTTGAAAAATCATTCTGATGTAAACTGTTAATTATCAAAGAACAGTTTTAAATATTACATAGACAATCTCTGTTTAGTTTCAGTATTTGGTGGTAAAAATTCAAAAGGTTATGAAAAACCAACCCAGACTCATGGGAAGTCATAAGAATTTGTACAAGAATGCAAAATCATAAGAATATGTATGTAGGATCACAAATATATGACCTAAACCTGAAGCTTTAACTCACCTAACCAGGAAATATTGCATAAAAGTCATACATTTTCATAAAACCCAGGTCATGTGATTTAGCCATCTAGTACAAATTAGTATTGGTCACAAATTAGTATTGCCATTAAAGAAAATAATTTTATTTAGTTGCCAACAATTTCACAGATGGACAAGTAGTTATTAAAAGGTTGAACGCTTGACGTAGACTGTACTGGACGACTCAATGTTTTTAACCTTGTAAATGTGCAAATAAGAATGTGAATCGTGGGTTACATATATGCAGTCTAAAAAAACCCTCTCGTGTTCTGAATATCAGCTCATTAGAAGCTGTATTCTTGTACATAACATTCTGTAGGCCTCTAGTGAAATGTAAAGTTTGGACGAAAGCAAAACAACACAGCAGATGCCGTACTTTAATGTGTACACAAGTCCGAAATTGCATGATGCCGGTGGCCTATTCTACAGTTCCTCCATTGTTCTTGCACAGTAATTCCAAACACACCTGCAATCCTTTCCTTCCTCTATCACAATTCCCACAGTTCAACTCGGAGGAGTTTGAAAGGCCGGGCACAATGATGTAATTACTTTTCCAGGTTCCCAGGATGGCCTGAAAGGAAGGAAAACACAGCACCATGGCGAAAGAGGAAAGCCTCTCTCCAAGCCCTTAAAAGCAGAGGTCTTGACGGAAAGGTTTCAGGATTACTTCTATGTATTATGTAATGTGGCACCATCTTATAACAACAAAATACCCTGTAAAGTGGACTTGGGTGTTTTTAGATCCGTTTTTCTGTCAAGAGTGCAACCAACCAAGTAATCGCCAACAATACCAATGTGGCGGTTTAGTCTACCGCTTTAAATGTGTAATTGTGGTTTCCCAGACATGAAACCTATCATATGTCCAAACTCCCACTCCACTTCAAAAGCCAAAGCAATGCATAAACAGCCCTTTAAAAGCCAACCCCAGATCTTGTAACTTCCTTTGTTTTACTGTAGTGGGTTTCCTGTAGTAATGTTATGTCAGTGGGAAGGTTTCCTAATATGTGTTCTAGGAAGCCACAAAATGTTTGAGATTGCATTGCCAAGCACTTTTTTTACCCCACTTTGTCGAGAGCTGAGTGGTGACCAATGCTCTCAAGGCAAAAGTGCTCTCGTCTGAAGTTGACATGGTGAAGTATGTCAAATGGACTCTTTGTCTCCATTCCCCTCGAGTGGACCTCTAAAAATGTCTGTCGTTAGTATTCATCGCCCACCAATCTAACTGCGCTGAAACAGAGCATGAAAATCCCACAGGGCTGATGGACTGCTAATGTAGACCTCTAGAGACCCAGATAACTCACTGAACTACAAACATGTTAATTCAGCATCGTCCTTAATATATGCTACAAAGTGCCTTTCCTGTTGAAAACAGCACAGACCAGTTTGGACCTTAAGAAGGTGGCCTTAACTTGTTTTTAATGGGCAATACTGGTCTGATGCAACCTGGTTATTGTTGCTAGACCAGCTTGACCACTGTAGTCATGCTTGTTAACCAGCATTGAAGTGTCTAAACATACTTTATACTGGCCATTTTGGCCAGTCACTTGCTGAACCAGTTTAACTGGCCTACGCTTTTCGGCAGTAAATTGCCCAAAAATATCAACAAATATGAACTATGTGTAATAACATTAAACGTTTCTCTACATCACTGTAATCTTTGTGCATGCTTTAGTATCTGGTTTCATAAATCAATCATAAAATCATCACTTTAGCACATTAGTTGGCAAAGCATTAGCGCTCAGAAACCAGAAGCCCAGACTATAATGAAGCCTGAAGCTCAACATTAAGCTTCTGTTGGAGCAATATAACTCGGTTTTTATATTTTCTAAAGAAAATGTGAGAAGTCTTTGCCTGTGCAGATCTACTCGCCACTTTTATGGGTGATTGCTGGTGCCTTGCTGTGGTTTCTAGGGCTTTTGGAGTGGTTGTTAGTGTATTTCTATGCAGTTGCTTGGATGTACTAGGCAGATTTAGGGTGTTTACTATGGCATTATATGTGGTTGCTTACTGGTTCAAGGATTTTTTTCACCAACTTTTAGAATCTGCCAGGCGAAAATTGAATTATGGTTACTTTGAAAAGTCATTTTTAAGAAGTTTTGTCAAATAATATTTGCCTGGGCTGACCATGGTCAGAAAACATTCACATTCAAAACACGAATATGAAAGGAACTGTTGTTACAAAAATATTGCATTCATTCACTCACCCTCGTGTTGATCCAAAGATATTTTTAAAGCTTTTTCTTTTTTTTTTGTATGAAAGTAAATGTTACGTAAGCCAATGTTATAAAAGTTCCAAAATGGAATAATGTATCCAACTCGAATTAAAGCCTTAATTTATGCATAAATTAAATCAAAACATTAATCAATATATGCATACACAGACTATTCTGAGATATTTTTTGTGTCAGTATGAGCTGTAATACAGTAACAGCACCTAACAAATATTTAAATATATTTAGTCCTTTCCTTTGAGTGAACCAAAGAAAAAAAAAAAACCACGCCCTTCATCTAGAAAGTTCCTTTGGTTTCTCACCTCGCTTTGGCTTTCACACCTAACTAAAGTCATGTTCTCACTCTCGGCAGGGGTCAGGGAGGCCTGGCGGTACCATTGATTTCATTTATTTTGAGGCTGAAAATCGTTTGCATGGGCTTTTGGACCACTGCCATCCCATATGCTGTTTAAGACAGCGATTCTCCCACTGTGGCGGCTCTGCAGACTATACGCAGTATGCAAGGAGTATTACATTACTGCAAGACTGGAATATTGTCATGCCATATTGTGTTCTACAGAACTAACAGAGGTAGAATGGCTTGTTACCTAAAACCAGCCCTATATTTGGAAATATTGAGGAAACCTATCTTCAGAATGCTGTATCAGTTTATGCCGTGTCCACTTGGCAATAAACATGATGTTTCTAGAAGGACAGTCACAACAACAATCCAACGTGCTGCTATGCCACCAGCCATTAAAGGCTGGTTCAGATGTAGTGAAAATGATCTCATTTTGATGAATGATTACAAACACAAACATTTTGTTTGTTGCAATTATGTGGGCCAATGTACATCAGTAAGATCAGGAAAGCACATTAAGAAAGTAAATACAGCCTGTTTTCATTTCATCTACAGTGTTGCCGATAGATCACCACTTTAGTTGATAAACCACATATAATCCTAAAACCGCACTCAGAAAGCAGACTTCAAGAGAGAATACTTCATCCCATCTAAAACCGGTCTTAAATGTCTAATTAAAGAGCTGAGAGCTGTCCAAGCAGAGAAAAACAGCTTTGTATCTGCTGTGGAGATCAAGAGGCAAATCCCTGGCCAACAGCTTCTATGTAATGGCATATTAGGCATTCCCCCAAAACAGACTTGCTTATAAAGAGTTTAAAGAAAATAATTTGACATGAGTGGTTGCACTGTTCTTCGTTTCCGTTTTCTGAGTGCTCTTTTTGTGCGAGGGGCTATTAGGGTTTAATTGTGAGTGCCCTGGGATAAACCGAAGAAGAATGCAAGTGCTGTCCAAACCGAGGCCTCTGCCAGATGCAATGGACCCAGGCTGCAGGAGAGACTGTGGGCTAATGCTTGGCACCAGTCTTTCCTTCTCTCTCTTTTCTGCCTAGTCTTTCCATCTTATTTCTTATTATATAAGGGATACTACTGATTTGGTTGTCACAATACCAATACCAATGAAATTTAATTAACACTTCTTGACTTAAAGAGTTGAATAATAATATAAATCAACCTAATAATATAATATGCCAATTTATTGAAAAATTATTTATATATGCAATAGCACATAGCTTTCAAGCTGTCTAAACATACAATGTTTAAACCAATTAAAAATCAGCGTTTTCTCTTGTCTGGCATTATTATTGCACATTTATAAGCCTGCTTTCTTTACGTTAAAGGAACAATTCGCACAAAAATTAAAAATTGATGAAAATTTACTTACCCTCCGGTTTCTTCATCGAAACAGATTTGGAGAAATATAGCATTAGGCTACATCCCTTGCTCAGCAATGGATCGATTGCATTGAATGTGTGCCCAAAAAGCTGATAAAAAAACATAGTAATAATATTTAAAAAAATGTTAGCTCATGTTTTTACCGTGATTTTCAGAAGACACACAATAAAATGCAATTCAGTGTATCAATAGTTCATATACCAAAAATATTCATTAGAAAAGACTATTTAAAAGACAGTACAAGTCGTTATAATCAGTAATTATGTCCCCACTGGATGCAACAAATGCCTTGTTTGAAATGGCTTTTAATGTTTTTGTGTCGTCATTTGTTATGTTTACACAGCGCGATGCAAAGCGACACGTAAAAAGACAGTATAAGTCATTATAATCAGTAATTATGTCCCCCCTGGATGCAACAAATGCCTCGTTTGAAATGGCTTTTAATGTTTTTGTGTCACCGCGGGGATGCGTCATCACATTATGGTGAGGGAAGTAACATTTCTGCCACACGCTTGAGGTATTCGGCCAATCACAATGCACTGGATCGCTGGCCAATCAGAACACACCTCGGTGAGTTCCAGCGCTGCATTTTGTCAAAATCAACTCGTTTCAGAAAGGCGGGGCTTAGAGGAGATAAAATAATGGAAAATATGTGGAAAATAATGTGTGTTTTTTTTTCTTTAAACCACGTAAACACATTGCATTACACCAAATACACATAAGAATGTTCTTTTTTATCACCACCATATGACCCCTTTAAAATCTTTGCCACCATCCTTCAAACTACTATGTTTTACCCATTTGTCAGAAAGAAATTTTAAATAATTTAAAATATAATATAATGTAGTATGATTAATGTAGCATGATATGGCTGTCAGTTTAAGGCGTTAACTTAATTAATTAGTTATGAAAAAATAATGCGATGAAAATATTTTAGCACAGTTAACGCAGCTGCCCCGCCCCCAGACCTGTACGTCATCTTGCATTTCATACAGTTGACTGTTGACAAATATGCTGGGCAACTACTCCATAAATGCAGTTATGCCCTAAAATTCAAAATATTGAGGCAAAAATGCCTCAGTATGAGTTTTTGTCTTTATATCATATTTATATTCATATATTTATAAATAGACGATATCACACGAGCAGCGACAGCAATTAGCAATTAGACAGCAAACAAGTGCTGGTTTTGTCATGAAGAACACAGGAGTTTAAATGTGATTTTATACAACAGTTCAGTAAATAATATTGTGCTATATTTTAAACATAATTTTGTGTGTTTTTGTTCAATTTTGCCAATGAAAATTGTTGTGCGTCTCCGAGCAACACAGCGATGTTTAGATTCTGAATGAATCAATGATTCAGTACCTCATTCATAAAGAGAGCCGTTTACTTCATTCCTGAATGAATCAGCCGTTCATACGAATTGACTCATAAACACATTTACCGCCATCTGCTGGTCGTTTTAGTTTATTCTTCAGAGTATCATTTCATTTGTTTTAAAAAGGGTATAATCAAAGGGATTAAAGGGATAGTTCACCAAAAATAAATAAAATTAATAAATTCTGTCATCATTTACTCACCCTCATGTTGTTTCCTGAATGACTTTCTTTTGCACAACATAAAAGAAGTGCATTTATTATGGCCTTCAGTCATAAAAAAAAAGATGCCATTAAACAAATATTTAAAAATATTCTGTCTTTATGTTGTTTGTACATTAATTTGAAGACTGAATGTAAAATTATTGCAATATAAAAGTATATTTAAAAACTTTAATGTTAGCTGGGATTAATTGCGATTAATTTCAGAAAAATGTGCGATTAATTAGTTAATTTTTTTAATCGACTGACAGCACTAATTGTAATTTTGTTGTTGTTCGGTTAAATAAAATTAAAAAGTAAGACAACAATAATGATAATAATTACAACAGCTCTACTAATACATTTATTATAACGTTCACACATAGTGTTAAAATTGAGATCTGTAATATTTTCTAATGTTTTAAAATAATCCCCTTCTGTTCAGCAAGGCTGCATTTATTTGCATGCCTGATTTAAGAATTGGGTGTCTCAAAAATGGCCACAAAATATTAGTTTACTAACTTATTCATTTTAAGTTAAATTGTGCTTTGTTGACAGTAGCTCATTGGAAAAGGTTGGAAAATACACACACACACACCCACATTCACATAACAAAAAGAAAACAAGTAGATGGAACAGAAAAAGAATAGAGAAAGCTAGTGTCAAGAGGCCTTTTTTACATTATTTCACCAAATATTTGGACATTTTATTTTGACAAACTCCATCTGAAACATTAAAGTAGACATTTTACATGCATTCGATATTCTTTCTATGTAAATAAAATTAGCATTGTTAATTTACTTTGAAGCGGACAATAAAATTTGAAGTCTCCTTTTTGACCCTGATATTCTAGATGCAACAACAAAACCTATGTAAAAATAAATCGTAAAGAGAACGTTTAGATTAAAAAGAATCATGATATAGAGGCAATACAGTATCGTGCAGAAATAAAAATATAGTGAGATTGTAGAATATGTCACTTTATACCAATACTTTAAAACACTTTAAGCAAATGTATGTACGTTTTTACCTTGACATATCAGTTTCAAAATCATTTTGATGGTACGCTGAGTTCTAATGAGGCGAATTGGTTCTGTTTCTCGTTCCCATCCGACGTTTGGTGAGCAAGTACGAAATTCCGCGTAAATACAGATTGCTTTACGGCAGCGGCAAACGCACAGCTATCCACTGTAATTACGACAGTGAATTCCACTCACTTAACTCTAGGGGGCTCTAAAGCCGCAAAAATGCACAAAACTACATACAGATGCTTTAAGGTACTTGCATCCAAAATAAGCTCTTCAGCAAATGGTGTAACATATTTTGTTTACTTAATTACTTTAGTCATTTCATAACCTCTAGTCTAGAGTTTTATAAGAACTCATTTATAAGAAAGTCTGCTTTTAATAAACAGTGACCGTAATGCAGTGAACATAGGCTGCGGTTTTAATTTAGGCATATTTCACAAATGAGTTTTCAGCTACTTTGCACATCTTTTTCAAGGAATTCCCCCCTATGGTGGTGTTTTGTGGGTTTTGAGAACACCCCTTATTAACACATGGCCTCTCACGGCTTATTGCTTCAATGGTCTCATATATATAATACAGTCCATCCTTCACTCGCTTGCTTTAATCATGAGCACTTTTATTTTCTTTCCCTGTTCTGTCAAATTTTGGACAATAGCAATGCAGTGAGTTTCTATAAATATTTCATTGTGCTCAGCAAGGCAGGAAGATTAAACCTTCCCTTTGACAGTTATTTGTAATGACATCTGAATGCATTGGCAAAAAATATACAGACAGATGTTGGGCATGAAATATTGATTCTATAAATTGTAACCTGGTTTTCTTGTGCACTACACCAGCCTGCACCAAGTTGTCCATTATTAATGATGAATGCATTTTTGTGTGTTACTTTTGATTTGTTATATAGCTGCTGCTACTTTTTTCGTGAGCGTGTGTGATGAATACGAGGCCTGTGAAACAGCAAACTCAGGGCTCTTCTGAAGGATGAATAGGTGAAATCTGTCTATATCTGGCCCTTCAAAGGGAAATGGTTCTTGCTGTAAAGATATGCAGGCATGGAGATGTCTGCGGCGATGCTGCCAACGCTGTCTCAGCTTTGAGACCGCCAGGTTCCTCCCACCGCTCTGACACAAATAAAAGGGAATAATATGCCCTCTGTGCATGAGCAGCATATTAATTCAGACAAAAGTGCCCTTTATCTCGCACTGTTTCAAGCAGGGAGCGAGAGAGAGAGAGAGAGAGAGAGAGATTCCAGGCATGACACTCTTTAAGGAATCTCAAAAATGACATCTAAGCCTCCATATATTATTTTTCATGTTGTTGGTTTTTTGTTTTTTTTTTGGGGGGGTTTTTAACAATTTAAATGTATCCAGCAGTGTCAGAAATTAACTTTTTAATTAAAGGGCAATATGTTAACTTGGAATTAATTTTCAAGTGCAAATATTTCCTTTCCTTTTTTAAATAACATATAAATAATTATTTAAAAAATAATAATTGCACCTGAAAATCAATTTCAAGTGAACATATTGCCCATTAATATATATATATATATATATATATATATATATATGTGTGTGTGTGTGTGTGTGTGTGTGTGTGTACAAATATAAAAGCAGCAACTCCATCTAATTATTTATTATTTATTTAAAAATTACATATTTTTCACAGTTATTCAAATAAAGTTTTCATGATAAATCATACAGCTCTTTATAGTTTATATAATTTACTGTCAGTTTTTTGGTGTTAAGATGTTAGAAGCCACTTTAGCATCATTACTCCAGTCTTCAGTATTACATGATTTGGAATTCATTCATTCATTCATTTATTTTTAATATTAAAAACTGTTGGGCTGCTTAATATTTTTGCTGAAACCATGTATATATATATATGGATTTTATTTTAGATATTATGATTGAAAATCTGTGAGACCAAGAAATATCAATACAATATGTACAAGTAATTTAAAATGTTGGAAAAAATAAATGCTAATGCTAATGTGACACACACACACACACACACACACACATAACTAATATATACAACTAATAACTAAAAAAAACCTAATTTTAACTCAACATTTCAAATATCTGGGGAATTTTTGCCTTGAACCCTAGTAATTTTCTGACTCTTTGATAGTAAGCAAAAACACTGAGGTTCTTTTCACTCTTTGCTGAGCTGCTTGGTCTAAACCCGAGTTTGATTCCAACTTAGATGCGATCACTAAGCTGCTCAGGTTTTGATAATATTTTGTCTTTTTGCGTGGATCTGTGTGCTGCACTGTGCGCCGCTGCCGTTGATTTAATGATGGTGGGAAAAGCATTGAGGAAGGCGATGGGCTTAATTGGCATGCAGGGAAAGTAAATGTTCTCACTCTGTTGATCAGACGAGCAGCGGGGCATGACAGGCATACAGTATCTCATAGACTTCATTAGAGCCTCGGCCTGAGCCACGGGGGCACAGAGGAAGACGGGGGGTTGCGGGTACTACAGAGTCTATGCTAAGCAGTCTGGCACAAGAGCTTGTGATTCCATCTCTGAGCAACCACAACAAAACCAGACAGGAAACGCAGACACGGCCACAGCCAGACAGTTTAGAACCTTTATTGCCAGGATTATTATTGGAATCCAATATTTGGGTCTTTCTTTTGCTATTTTGGTCCTGTGGACCTTTAACAAATAAGGGCTCTTAAAACATATTTTCACATACTCACTAGATTATGTTATTTGTCTGCTAACAATGTCCAACAGTGAATTTACAGTACGTGCATCCCAGGAAAATTCTGCCTTTATTGTCTGTTATAATATTTTCTACCACAGTGTCATTTCCACCACATCTCAAATTATGTATTCTTTTGCAAAAAAAAAAATAATTAGCCTAAATAGGCCTTAATTGATTTGACTGTGCAGTTGTAATGTATTTAAATCTTGAACATATAATTAAAAAAAAACTGTACTTACAGACATTGTATTAAAGAAAAAGGTCACTTTAACACGAGGTGCACTTTGTAAAGTCAACTTAAAAGTTTCTCTTGAAAAAAATCTAAATCATTGTTCTTTTGTCATGCTTTGAAGAAGTGCACTTATTTTGATGTGCTGACTAATATACAAAATCACATGCAAGTACTAATAGTATTATCTGATGAAAAAAAAATTAGATTTTAACATTTTTTGAATAAAATTGCTAAATGTATACATAACGTTATGCAAATAAAAACACTTAATTGATAATTAAATTCTTTTGACTAAATTACAACAAATAATATTATTATATTATATATTACGATTTAAAATCTGAGTGTGAGACAAGGGTAAAACGATATAATCTATACATGAAAGTAATATTGCAGAAATAAATGGTAATGGTAAAAATGCTGATACAATATTAATGTGACCTTCATAAAACAAAAAGAGAAATCTGTTAGTTTTAATAACAAATCATCCCCTTGGCAGATAAAAGTGCACAAAGTTGTAGAAACATCCATATATGATTAATAAACTCTCAAAGTGCACACAGACTTTTGCCGAGTCAAAATCTACAATGAAGACAAATTTGTTTGAATTTGGAAGAAACACATCTGTCTCTGGTTGTACAGGCCCATTTTTTTATTTATTCTTTTGGCTTCTGCCTTCTTAATTTAACAAATGTGACTTTTATTCAGCATGGATCATTAATTCTAAATGCTTTCAGGGGGCTTTTAAGCATACAGCGATTGAAATGAATAACATAAACAACTCGCACTCAGTCCAAATTTGCTTTTTCAAACCGTTACGCACCCATTGCCCTCTCGCTCAGGGAAAATCTGCAACTCTTTCAGTCACATTGACAGTTTTTTGTGTCTGGCCCAAAGTATTCACAACACCTCAGTCTCAATCCCTCACCCGGCCCGTCAAATCCTCCCCGCCGTGTTAGCTGGCTTCCTGGAGCAGGGAGCTGATCTCCGGCTTGGTCAGCGCTTGCTGAGCTGCTGCTGCTGCTTTGGCTGAGCTGTAGAGAGATGGATGCACTGATCACAGGCCTAATTATGCTGAACCATCACCGGCCTGACCTCACTGAGTGGGCAAATCACCTCTCCAAACAGCAGCGGCGGCCGGGGAATTCAGCTGCTATCTCTTTAGTGGCATAACTAATGGTCCGAGCTTGAAAATGAGGGGTGCTAGTCAGGAGCCAGGCTGGGAATACCGTGATATCCGATAGGTCAGACCGTTTTATCAGAACATACATTAAATTTGCCGAGTGGACAAGAAGTAGAGATCATAACTTTTTCCATCAATTTCTCTTAAAGGGATAGTTCACCCAAAAATGAAAATTCTG
>SCHK01193481.1:538-33672 GCA_004124795.1 Poropuntius huangchuchieni
GCCTCCAAGCAGGGCCAGGAGCCTCCTATAGCCATTCCTAAAACAATAAGACAGATTTTTAAGGAGGAGAAAATGAAGAATAGTACAAAGCAAATGGGAATGCTAATGGATAGTGCTGGTTTTAGCTTAAGTTTCTTCTCAGCTCTCAGCTGACATATAAGTTACTGTTGCTGTACCTAAGTGAGGTATTTTTTCCCAGACCTCTCTTGCACTCTGTCTTTCTAAGGCTCAGTGACAGAAAGGGAATAAGAGCCGTCACTGTGAAGGGGTGAAGGACAGCGACAACTTCTAGAACATTATACACTTGCTGGTCGTATACACCTTCATTCTCTTCCACGAAGGCCCTGGGAAAGAAAAAAAAATAGGTAACAACAGAACGAGAGAGTATAGTCTCTAAGGCAGTACTAATCAGTGTGGGTAACTTACCGTAGAATAGTAGTGGTGTGTTCACATGGCTGCTCTCCTACTGCAGCAGTGCACCGCTCCACAATAAGCTGCGTAACCTCTGTGCTTAGCCTCTTTACTGAGAGAAACACAACAGGGATTTGACTAAATAGAAACAATGAAATACAATACATTTTCATTTTTTATCAGGAGCTAGGAGGTCTTTATAAAAGATGATCTCTCTAATTGATGGGTTACAATGTGTTAGCGATGTCTCATTGCTTACTTGTGTTGTTAATGTTTTGGCAAAATAAAGTGCGGGCCTTTAGATGCAAAGGCTGACCATATTGGGCCTGGTGGGTAATGTGGGTGGCCTAAAGATAAAAACTAAATATTCCACTTTAATGATGCAGAGGTAATATTTCTAATGCATAACAAATAAAGAGCTATAATGATAATTAAAATTATTAAAAAAAAAAAAACAAATTGCATAAACAAGAGAATAATAGAGCTCACATAAAAAAAATACCCTACAAGATTTTTTTTCAGCATTAAATTGATTAAAAGATACAGTAAAGACTTTTACATTTTGGTGAGCATAACAGACCTCTTTCAAAAGCATCATAAATGGTACAGGAATCATACAGAGGAATCATATTTTTGGAATCACGTTCATAGAACAATAAAAACATTAACAGCCAATTACTTGAAATGGCACGGACAGAATGCGTTAAAATAAACAGTACTGTTATTGGTGTGAATGGGCCTTTAAATGATCCTTGTCTACCTTGTGGTTCGTTGACCAGCATCAGACAGCGCAGCACCAAAGGAAGTGGAACTGTGAGTAAGGCAGGATCTCTGTCATTGTTTCTTTTCAGGAGCTCCAACAGGAAAGAGAGAACAGCAGCAAGTCGAGGGGGAGGAGTGACACCTTTAAACTGGAGGAAGTTCTCTCTACAGAGAAAAGATTTATCATCATCTTCTTCTATACTCAAAGATTATAAAAAAGCTACATATGATTTATTTATTGTCTAAATATGAAATCACATGACTCATACCTCATCACATGCAGAATGCTCCTCCTGAGTCTTTCCCCCTGCGGGGTGGGTGTTGATTCGCAAGCTGCCAGCAGGACAGGATGATTGACCACCGCTCCAGTAGAGGGTGTGGATGGGAGAAAGCGGCTCAGGTACTGGGAAATGACACTGTGCAGCTGCTGCTTCAGGTACGCCCCCTGAGATTGGGACACACTCACCGCCACTGACAAACCCTGAAGATACCAAGACAATCTTAGTTATGACAAAGACAGGGAACTTCATCGGCAATGACCTCAGGATACAGAGAAAGGTTTCAATAGTCTGAATACAAAGTATTCAGTATACCTGCAGGAACAGAGGCAGGCTTTCTTTGAGGGCTGACAGCATTTGAGTGTGTGCTCCACTGTCCTGTTGGAGAAGAGCGTGGGGTAGAAGGAGCACATCTACAATGCGGAAGAGCAGTTGCTGAGCTTTAGAGGTGGCCAACAGCTGGCTCCAGTGCTTGACCAAGCAGCCTGAAAAATGTACAAAACCACCATAAGCTTATAGTACACATGAAGTGCTGTTTGCAACCCATTTTACTTTTGCATTTTCAAGTGAAAAACAACATGCAACAAAAGATAATGTACACTGTGTCCAAAGGCACCTACCTACAGTCCAGTATGCCAGCTGTAGACCCTCCCTGCTCTTGTTTAGCAGGTAAGGCTTGATATATTTGAGGATGTCTCCTACATACTCCACTGCTCGGGACACCGCTGAAGAACGCTCAGAGAGGAGCTGGAGCTCACAGTATGATCGACCCACAGCCTAGTAAAGCGCAAATACACAGTGTTGGAGATGCAGTATGGCTTATATGTTAGAGCTTCTGGTTTGAGTGTGCGTACCTTGATGAACACAGCCATTGCAGGTTTGGGATCTTTGGCAGCAGCAGGATGTAGGCCTGCTCTCTGCAGCACAGACTCCACTTCTGGAAGTCGGAGAACCTGTCTGGTTAACTCGGCCAGCTGTTCATCCAGATTTCTGCCTGTACACACGATACCACAGCTGCTCTTTCTGACACACCCAAATCATTTTAATAATACCGATTCACTATCACTTGTGAGCAAATTGGGGTTGAAGGAATAATTCATACAAAAAAATTATTTACCCTCATGTCAATCCAAACCTGTAAGACCTTTGTTCATTAAGATAGTTTATATGAACCACTGATGTCACATGGACTATTTTAACGATGTCCTTACTGTGTCTCGGAACGTTTCAGTTGCATTGCTGTCTAAGCAGGGTCAGAAAGCTCTCGTATTTCATCAGAAATAACTATCCCTCTAAGCAATTTTGACAGTAAAATCATGGTGGCTGATTTTTTACTCTCCTGTGCACCACAGAGCACTTTAGACTCCAGGTGAAATAAATGAACCTTTTACATTGGTTTGCTAAGTTATAAAATGTTAGCAGAACCACTACAGACTGAAAAAAAGACTATGTATATTCACACACAGATGGTTTACTCATATTATGAATGTAAAAAAAAAAATTGGTTTGGTTTAAGTCCCAACTTCTAGAAAAAAATTGAGCCAATCGACATCACTGTAGCTGCTGTTAGAGACTCCAGTTCTTATATAAACTTGGGACTGCAGTGGTCTTGCATGCCCAAAATAGCAGACCATATGGCCTTTAAGTGAACTGAATTTCCATGATAGGGACAGAAGTGTAAAGTGCAGGATAGTGACAATTTTACTGGTAAAATTCTTAATACATCAGGTTGTTTTTACAAAAACCAAAACCAGTTATACAGTTTTAGAACTACATGAGGTTGAGTAAATGATGACAGAATTTTCATTTTTAGGCGAATTATCCTTTTAACCAATTGCCATACCATACCCGCTATGACTTGATGGGATCTTTGTACCTGCTCTTGTATCTGGAGCGTCTTGGTTTTTATGGAGGTACTGTTGTAGAACACAGCGGATCCAGGCACGCACACATAAAGCCTGGGCCGAACCTGAACCTGGCCCAGAGCTGACCCAACCGACCAGCTCTCTGTGAAAGAGAATTTTTGAGCTCACAGTAAAACCAGTCCAACTATGCACCGGAAGAGAGAGTAAATGGAGAAAAGACACTCACCCATTTTGCAGCAGGTGATTTAGATAGTGGGTTACCAGCAGGGGGTGGAGCATTTCATCCCAGCCGAAGCTTTGCATAATGGACTGGATGGGGTGGGGCTGTAGGTTTTGAGGGGCAGAGCCAGGCATGTCTAATGCCAACAGTGTGAAGCCTAATAGCATAAAATACTATTAGATTTTACACATTCATTCCCACATTTCTACCCTTAAAAGAGCTACACTTTATAGAGGTCACAGTATTTCTCAAAATCAATCAAAAGAAAAAAAAGAATCTCAAAACACTGATGAGTTGTCCTGGATGTGTGCATCAAAACGACTGCACATTCATACAATTCCCTTCTATTCAGCTCTTTTAGAGCAGAGCCCACAGAGAAAAGGCAGCCATGCAAAGAGAGCCCCTGAGAGAACAAGAGTTCATTTTCTCCGTTTCCCTGACCTGCTGCGGCGTCCGCGAGCTGTGGCGGGGGGGTCTGGGAAAGCCTCATGCTGCACAGGAAGGGGAAGAAGTGGGACCAGAGCGTCGCTGCCACCGCTTGGTGGCGCTCTTTAGCCACGCTGGGGAGAGGAACCCAACTGGGAGAGTCTACAAAGTGAGACGGCTGGCCACAGCGCTGGTGAACTCTCCTAAAGAGAGAAACGGAGAAACAGAAATTAATGCCAAGCACACACTTCAAGACTCACAGTTTTTCAGCTATTGTGTTGGTGAGCACTTTATGCAATGAATCCCTCCAGAAGCAACAAAATAGGGAATAACCATCTATAATAAATTGATAGCGGTTACATATATTACATAAATATTATATAAATATTCTGAATACACTAGCAAATGTTTTTTTTTAAATGTTTCTGAAAGAAGGTTTTTATGCTCACAAGGCTGCATTTATCTGATAAATTACTTTTTTTACAGTAATATTGTAAAATAACCAATTTAAAAGAATGGTTTTCTATTTTAATATTGTTCAAATGGAATGTATTACTGCGATGGCAAAGCTGATTTTTCAGCAGCCATTACTCTTGTCTTCATTGGTACATGATTATTCAGAAATCATTCTAATATGGTGATTTGTTGCTTAAGAAACATTTTTTCAAGAATTTTGAAAATAGTTGTACTGCTTAATATTTTTGTGATTTAAAAAAAAAAAAAAAAAAGGTAAAAAGAACAGCATTTACTTAAAATAAAAATCTTATGTAACATTGTAAAATGTCTTTACTGTCACTTCAGACCTTGCTAAAATGAATTTCTTTAAACAATTATTTCTGACCCCAAACATATTAAATATTCATTACATATTTATATGGTATAAATATATGATGTAAAAAGCAATATTTAAAAATTATATACTGTATTAGTCAGAATACATCGCTACTTTTAAAAAGCTAATATGCCTTTCAAAAGTCCATACAGTATGTGCTATTCAGTCTTGACCCCCTTGGTTCCCATCTCCAAATTTCTCAAAGAAACTTGCTTAATAGCACTGCGAGTCTGTTTTTAGACAAGTTTGAAATTTATTGGCTTTTTACGAGGAGCTTCAAAATAATTGTTCCTCTCTTCCTAAATTAATTTCTTGTGTTTCATTCCCCCATCTCATCTATCCAGATTCGTCCATACTATTTCAATCTTCCTTTCTCTTTCCAACCTTCTTAAATGCGACTGCTGCCTTTCTCACTGACTGTATTATCTCCGGCCCCCTCTGCCCTCTTTTCGCTGCGAATTCTCCTCATCTCTCCGGACAGAGGGATTAGGTGGAGTGTGCTGGTGTGGGGCAAGCGGTTCCTCCGTGGCCTGGCGGTAGCTGTGAGGCTGGGTCTGAATGAGAGGCTGAGAGCACGAGCCTGGCTCTGCAGCGGCTGGCATTAGCTCAGATAAGCAGCTGAAGGGGCTGTAATCTCATTTAGACTGGAGATGATCCTCCTGTCCTGTCATTCTCAGCGATGAAAGTGAGAGCGCCGGGAAAGGGCCGGGGCGAGCGTCACGTGTGCGCGCACATGCACACACCTTCGCGCCTTCCAGCAAGGTTGCATCTAATCCACGGAGAGCTGAGACAATCGATTAGAGAGTGAATTCATTAGCTTCGTTACCGCGGCGGAATGGGCCTTTCACACCCATCAACCCTCATTGTACAAGACATCGTCAGAGACCCCACTTAATCCCCTCACTGCGGCGTCTTACACGCACACACACCCCGTACCATCTGAACACTCGTTTAATCTCTCCCCGGACTGCAGCACAGATTTTGAACACACACCTCTGGAACGTACACACCGACTTACACGATCACGCCGGGCGCCTTCGTGTAAACTGACACACGGAATCACACACTCAGATAAGCATCATGAGCACGCCATCTGACACTGTGCGTAAGCTCTGATATCTCCGTATCGCTCAACACACACCCCGTTGATGGAGGAGCACGTCCTTCACTGTGACATTAAGCAACGGTGCTTATTTCTGACCATGCATGTGTTATAGTATCAGCTAATATGCCTTTCAAAATAGCAAGTAGGCATACTAGAGTGGGCACAGACACCATGAAATCCAAATAAAAGTTTTGTGGCTTTTAGTACGTGTCTATAAGCTCTGAGGCTAATCTATATGCTAGTGTGCTCTTGAAAACAGAAGAAAACACTTCGCTTTCCATTTCAATAGCAAATATGTCAAACTATTTGAAGGTTTTAGGCTACCAGCGTCATTGTTTGAAGGGTAAACTGTGTAGTGAAGGGTTATTGAGTGAAATTCCCATCAGTAAGGCTGTAGGCTCGGTTTGCTCTAGGGAACATTTTGGTACAATTAATGTAATGCAAGCATGCTAAATATTAATTAACAGCAAAATGAATCCTAGCTAAATTTCCAAAGCAACAGTCAAAGACCTACTGAAATCAAAATTTAACTTGTGTATTGGCTATATGCTAATTCAGGGGTTTTCCCACTTTTGAATGTGGAATATTATAATTTAAAATAAATTTAATATGTAATTTACATATACATTTTCAGCAGCCATTGCTCCAATCTTCCTTGCCGTGTGATCCTCCAGAAATGAGAAATGTCTTTACTCTCACTTTAAATAAATTAATGCACAATTGCTGAATAAAATGATACATTTCTTGCTTTTGAATGGTAATGTGTGCTGATAGGTGTTGGTCGTGTTGATGTATGTATATTAAAACTTATTTATCTTAAGTTATATTAAAAAGACAACATACTCTTTAAAAACAAAATGGAGAAACTAGAAAATATTACTAATGTAAAATGATTCAATTGAATTTGTACAGCACTTTTCCCAATATTTTGGTAATTTTGGTCCAAAGCATTTTTTACACTTTTTCCCCCTCTGGAAAATCTTGTGCAAATGTACACCTAAATATTGACAAATCTAATTTAAAATTCCTAGAAAACATCAAAAACACTGATGACTCATGTTGCACCACACTGATTTTTATCCAGACAAGAATGAGAATATCTGGAGTTACCATCTGCAACCCACTAACAATAGAAAACCAGTGGTGATGTAATGTAACCCTGTTAGTTCCTTAAAAATAGTCAACTCATTAATAGTTCAACTCATTAATAAACCTTCAGTCTAAATTCACTACAATTCTTGCATCCTTTTAAAGCTATTTTGTCCTAACAGTTTAAATGCATAAAAACAGTTTTGTGTTCTTAAATGAGTTTGACGACAGCCCCTGCTGTGCTGAAAAGAAACATAGAAACAGAGATAATTCTCACCACCTCCCTTCTTACCCTCAGTGTCACCGTGCTCACCGTGAGGGGAGATGGTGTTCACGGCGAAAGCGCAGCGGGAAGGAACCGGATTAATCGATTGGCGAGAACTCGATTAGTCACTTGGCAAAGACGCCACCGTGCTGCAGGGGTCACCATTGCGATCTCACTGCCCACACACACAGAGGATCGTGGCAGGGAATGCGATGAGGAGAATTAGAGCGTGACTAGAGCCTGGCCTGTGTTATCTGCGTGAATCATCCGTCAGTTACAGTCTGCCTTACATCGCCCCATAGCCGCGTGCTGGCTAATTCACGTAAGGCTTGCGCATGGTGTCTCCAACCTAACAGCCGTAATGAAGCCAGGGTTCAATTTACCGGACCACATAATAACGCATTAATTGTGTCAGTGAAAACGCATTAATAAAAGCGATACAACAGAACCACGGTGAAATTAAGAGTAATTTGTAAGGACATGTCAAAGAGTGCCCCGTCTCTTTAAACTGGGTCAGCGGGATCTTGGTGCCAACATGAGCCTGTTCGGGAAAAACTTGCTCGCCTCAGTTTTTTTTCGTCCATTAATGTGCAAATGAGTGGCCTCCCACCCACAGATTCTGCTTGGGAATTGTGGGAATTAGTAGCGTTAAAGTGATTCAGAGTTTGATTTGGGTAAAATGAGAGGAGTGGACACTTAAGCAATGGATTCTTTACCTTGGAGGTCTGTGTGTGTGTGTGCTTTCAAACCCGGACACCTTACTCGATCGCACCCTAGCCACCTCTGACCGTGTTAGCCATGTAAGGCACACCGATGTCCCTGCCATGAACTCGTCCCTCCCTTCAGCTCAGTCCACACTCAGCTGTCTCCAGCCAGGACCGGACCCATGGGCCGAAACTCAACACAGCTCTCTTCCAGCACCTGTACGGGCTGACCCGGGTGCCGCGGGCCCCTAGAGATGCACAGGGGACCTTACAGGGGCTCTGTGCACAATGGATAAGCTTATCTCCACACTACGTTGTAACTACTGCACAATCAAGCCATTGTCAACATACAAGGGATGCAGGGGAGAGATTTGAGCTGCACAGGGGCCAGGGTGCCATATGTATAAGCTTCTGGGATCACTGGGGGAGGGGAGGGGGCTTCCCTGTGTGTTTGAGGAACCAACACATCTTAACGTCTAAAGTAAAGCGTGTGTGTACTCTCACCGTAATTGCGCCAGGACTGTCTGCAGGAAGCCCAAAGCGGAGCCGAGCTCGGACTGACGGCAGGCAGGCAGCAGCAGTCCAAAGCCCTCGTTCAGAAGCCTCTCCTCTGACAGCGTAAGATTAGGACTCGTCTCGAACACCTCGCTTACCCCCTCCAGGTACGAGCTAAGTGGCGCCCAGAGAGCTAGCTTGCGCGAAGGCTCGGTGGTCTTCAGGTAGAACTCGCGGGCCGCTTGGCTGAAGTAGGCGGCCAACTGCTCCGCCAATGCGCCAGCATCCAGTCCCTTCTCCAAATACAGCAGCACGAGAGCCAGCTGGCCCCTCCACTGCAGCGCGCGCAGGGCCGGGGGCGTGGAGTCAGCGGGCAGCATGGCGAGCAAGTCGCATGCTCGGCTGGCCACGTCCTCCAGCTCTGCACACTGCGCCAGGACCAGGAAAAGCAGCAGGAAGTGCAGCAGGCCCGTGTCAGAGAGCTCCGTCATCCGCCTCTGGTGGAACTTTGAGTAGAGTCTGTTGACACATGAGACAGACATAGTCATAATGTGGAATGAACACTGTACTGATACAATTTTCTAAATCAATCAGTAATTTTAATTTATGTTCTTATTTCCTACAGTTCAATTACTGAATCTACTGATCATCTAAAGCATTTTATGAAATTTCTCAATGTATGGAGTCTAAAATTCTGATGCGCAAAAAAGACATGAGCATAAAACTGGACCAACCAACAGACTGATCTCATGGCACAGCATTTGAAATGCTAGTTTTGTCATTTTAAAATGCTTGAGCAAAGTCTCATCAAAGTGCTTCGTTATAATTAACTCCCAGAATTGTTTAAAAATATCAGGCTCCAAAAACAAGATAACATGACCAAATTTTGTCAGCACGCTCTGACGCTCATAATTTATTGTATACAAAATTATTATATACAGTGCCTTCTCCTACTGCAGCAAATTCATTATTATTTTGTGACATTTAGCAAAAGTTTATCAGGAAGTGACGATTTTGTTCTCTTCAACTCACTGGATGGAAACTGTGCTTTATTTGCAAATGTTTTATGTGACATTCAATTTTGTGCAAAGTTTAATTCATAACTTTGGATGGAAACATAGCTACTGTGGGTCATCTTTGTTGTGCCCTAAATTATATCATCAACATAACAATGAATGAAAAAAAAAAAAAAATTTTTTTCAGGTCTAAAATAGTTTTTAAATACCAGATCATCAAATTCATCTTAGACTTTCAGGACTTCACTGTTGTAAAATTTGTATTGCGATGAGTAGTTCTTGATACTCAGCGCTAATGTACAATCAATGACTACAATACTCCAAATTTTCCTCATTGACTCAAGACTGATCAATATTTAATTCTTTCCAAAGATATTTCCACCACACAAATGCTGCCATAGCTTTAAAAAGCTGTTAGGGTCCATCAGGATCAAACATTTCAACCTAAGTACTCAACTCATCGCTAACCTCCTCCAGACGTTCAGTCTTCCTGGAAAGCTATGCCTGTGAGCAGCATGTGCAAGTTTGCTTATGTGTGTGTGTGTGTGTGTGTGAGAGAAAGAGTGTTGTTTGATCCTCCGGGCACCACGGTGAAATGCCTTTAAAAGACCATGTTAAATGTCAGAAACACTCAGGCACACAGTGGTAGCTGCACTGTCGTGTGCGGCTCAATTTGCTGCAGCACAGAAGGAGAAATCAATATTGACCCCCTCCGCTCCCCCCTCCATTCTACTGTTGACTGTTTGGCCCAAACAGAACCCTGCAGGTTCCATAACAAACACACTGCACTACAAGCAGGCCTTTGAGCATCCGTTTAATGTTTGGACAAAAACACATCACGCAAAGCTGCGGGGAGTCGAGCCGCGTCGCAGCTACAGATAGACGCGGTGCACAGAAGTGTGGAGCAAGCTTTTAGAGACTGACCCGAGATAGAGAACGAGCCAAAGACGAACGGAAGGCTGTCGAGATATTGTTCGCGTTTCTTGCCTGTCTGTCTAGTTGTTTGTTTGTTTATCATGGACAGCTTTTTTTTTTTTTTCGCCTGCCACGAGCAGATGCTGCTCATTCCCAGAGTACGAGCTTGAACGTGCTCCCTGCCGATCTCATTAATGCACCGTGCGCCGTGCCTCCCACCGAGCGCGCTCCAAGCCCGAGTGCCATCAGCGCAGCCCACACCTCCCCGTGTGGCACGTGTGTTTGTGTGTGTGTAGGGGAGGAGGAGGTGGTCCTGGAGCCGGCCAAGTCAGCCCCCGCCACGGCATTGCTGGAAGCCCGAACGCCTGCGTTAAGGTGAATTAACCGCTATGCTCGTTAGCTAATTAGCCTGCTCGCTTGCCACACGGCTGAGCACGGTCCAGACAGAAAAATTCATTACCCAGATTCTGTCCGTTTCAGCCTCTTACCGAAGCTCCACCAGGCCAACCGAATTGGCGACTGATCTGAAATCAGAACGTAGGGGTGACGAGGTCTAAACTTTGAAAATAAGTGCGAGTCTCGAGGCTCGTTCTCACCTGCCCTTGATCTGTCTCCAGGGGGCGCCGCCAGCATGTTCCTGGCTCAGGTGAAGGGCCAGAATACGCAGGAAGATATGGAAGGAGTTGGTTGAACGGTAGAGCTGCGTGTGAGAGCTGGAGCCGACAGATGCAGGGCTACAGCAGCTCTTAGCCTGCTGCAACAGACAGAGGGGAGTCCTGCTGATACTGCCCAGCCCTGACACACCTAACCAGGGCACGGTGAAAGAGCTGTTCTGCATACACATAAAAGAAGAGACTTCAGAATTAGAAGTAGAACTGAAGGGTGTCTTTCACACTGATATATTTTAAGTATGGTCTAACTGAAGCATTAAAGTGAAGTCAACATCAAGTGTTTTTTAATATATTGAATATACTCTACAAGTCTATTATTTTGAAACCCTGATTACTATAGCTGGTAATGTAGAGATCACAAGTGAAAATGCTTTCATTTTTCAAATTAATAAATTATATTATCAGCCCAACAGTTTGAGTGAGTTTAAATTATTAAAACATAATATTAAACTAAAACGTGAATATGATCTTGCAGTAGTGAGCTGATATGTACATCATAATATTAATGTAATGTAGTATAATTCATGTATAACAATTATCAAAACTAATTACTTTTAACTCATAAAACTTATTTAGAGATTTAAATGGGGGAAAAATGTGGACTTCTGGGTCCCAAGGTATATAGTCAATATTATTATATTCTTAAAACATTGTTTCCAAATTAAAATGGGGTAACATCTGACTCTGAATCCCACTGTACATCATGGCTTTAATAACCAAAATAATTGCAGTAACGACTTACGAGATTTTTGCTGTAATACTCCCAGAGCGTTGTGACAGCACTGACATTTGGGCCCCACATCAAGCTGAGGCTGAGGCAGCAGTGGACAATCATTCGTATCTGTTCTTCCTGTGCAGATTTCTGAAAATAAATCATAATAATATTTACCTTTCAGAATACACAATGTGCACAGTGCAAAAATGTATCTAATGCTATTCATAAACAGACGAGACAAACAAGCATATTATCCAAATAAACACATAACAGACCGGAATATGCAATAATATTTTAATCACCTTTGGATCACAGCTAGACTTCAGCAGCCCCATCACAAAGCTCCAATTATCCTCAAGTTGTTTCTGAAATGGCAACAAACTCATCAATGTAATATTCATTATTAAAATTAATAAAATCTCATCAAGCTATACTAGTTTGTGTTGATCTACCTCCTGTTGAGCAGTGCCGTTCCGGTTGTGCATCCCAATCTGGGCCAGGTGCGTGAGCAGCCACCAGGTGAAGCCGTCAGGGTCTTTACAGTGCATGGGGAGACCCGGGTCACGGTCTCCTGAAGGCGTCCCCTTCAGGACAGTCTGCAGCAGGGCATTTACGTAACTCCAAAAAGACTGGATTGAAAAGAAAAATCAGAATCAAGAATTATACGAAACAACCTTCTATGTTGAGACTGTGTATGTGCTAACCTGAGTGTGTATGGTTTTGCTCCTGTGCTCCAGTAAATGTATGAGTAGAATCCATAATTCCTTTGTGCAGAGGCAGTGATAGTGATGGCTGTTCAAAGTCTCTGTTGGTCTCACCTAGAGAGAGAGCGAGAGAATGAAAGATTGTTCTAACTCCTAACCTTTACAACACAATGTTTATGTTTGTTATAAAACACACACCTTATTATATTTGTTCATGGCCAGGCCAATGAGATCACAGAGCAGGTTGTTGACCTGGTCCTCAAACAGACTGATGTTTGTGAGCGTCTCTCCTGTCAAATTCACGAACTGGTGCGCATAAACTACCTGACCTTTCAAAATCACCAGGACCCAACACTCATTAGTATGACAGTCCCAGATTCAGGAGCACATGTGCAATCTAGAGACAGCGACTGCAACATACCCATCATCCTTTGCTCCAACAGGTGCAGGATCTCCAGAACAGACCAGTGGATGTCCAGGTGCAGATGCAATAATTGCCAAGATGGAGGAAAGAGCTGTAAAGGGGGGTTAGATTTTTTTTTTTTCCTTACGCCACTCTCTTTCACTACTAGGGAGAGTAATATAATAAAATGTACTTGTGCTGCAGATCAATATTAGTTTTAAACCACTCTGTATTTGGCCATCAACCTTTTAAAAGTCCATCCAAAGAGGCAAAAAGTGTGACTGAATGTGCTAACTGAGAGAGCAAAAATGCTGATAAAGATGTGATTAATTTGTGATTTTATTTCCATGAAATTCTTTCAAACTTCTCCTTTTAATGAAACCATCACAACCACTGCCATCAGAATAATACATTACGTTTAAAAATGTGTTTAAATAAAGTTATTTCAAATTGTAATAATATTTCCCAATGATTACTGTTTTTTCAATCAAATGTGAAGTGAGCATAAAAGACCTCTTTCGAAAACATTTTAAAAATCTTAGCAAATCAAACATTTGAAGAGTAGTGTCTGTGTAGAAGGACGTAGCTGTATATTAAGTATATGTTCATATACTGAAAATAAAAATGATCTCTCTTCCTGTTGATTTAACATTCGTTTAGTGACAAAATCTTAATTGTTTTAATTGCATTTAACATTTTTAACCCACAGTAATTGGGAACAATGGGAGTTGAGTCAAAATATAGTTCCTCTGAAAAAAAAAAAAAAAAATTCTCCCTATTTAAGTAATAGTTCAACCACAGATTAAAATTATGTTACCATTTACTCTTACTCACTTTCAAGCTGTCCCAAACCTGTATGAGATTTCTGTTTAACATAAAAAGATATTTTGAAGAAGGTGGGTAACCAAACAGTTGCTGGTACAGATTCGATTGTGTTCAGAAAAAGAAAAGAATTCCTACAAGCTTGGAACAACTAGAGAGTGACAAAATGATGACAGAATTTTTATTTTTGGGTGAACTATCCTGGTAGGCCATTTAGTAAATACATAACTCAGAATTGAGGAATATCATCAATAGGCTAAAAGATATAATTTATCTTGTGAAAATGGCACAGAGGTGTTCTGCAGTACCTTTCCCTGATGCTGAATTGTAAGAGCACTCTGGATGTTGGCTGGCAGATTTTTGATTCGTCCAATGAGCAGCGTGATACTGAAGAGCTCCTCCACCAAGACTGAGGGCAGTTGGGCCTCTGCATCTTTAAAGGGATGAACAGGACCTTCATCTAGGGATTGTGAGGGCTCCAAAAACCTGGAGAGCAAAACACAACGTGAAACCAGTTTCTGATATTATTATTTCGCTACTACCAAGCCACAGCAATCTGTACCTGTAAATGAAGACCTTGATATAGCTAAGGAACAGCACACACTGCTGTCTCAGTTCCTCTGCCTCATAATGAAGACTGCTTGCTTGACCTGAAAGCGTCAAAATATAGTTATTCATATTTCAGCTGCAAAGTACTGTCAGACTCATACAACTCTTCTCAAAATGTCTGTCTCCAGATGCTTACCAAAATCATGTGAGCTGGACTGCACCAGCGTCTCCAGTTTTAACATCTTTTGTCTGAACGGAAAGACAGATTGTCAAATTAGCAGACTTCCTGTTTCAGCAGACAACATGGCAATCCTCCAGAGCCAACACACCTGCACTCCTACCTGAACAAGCCAAACAGAAGTTTGGTAGATTCTACCAGCGCTGTTTCTGTCACCCATGGGAAGTCAAAAATATCAACCGTGTCCCCCTCAAAATCCGCAGGAGCTGGATCAAGCTTTAACACCAACCTAAACATAGAGAAGGATGTAAGTTTAACAGACAGGTTGACAGAGTATATCATCATTATAACACCAGGACTTAGTACCTCTTCAGGGCTCCTCTGCTGATGTAACCATTTGATGACAGTCGTACTGTCTCTTCTCTACCTGGTTCATGAGCACAGGTGAAGCAGGGAGGCTGACTGGGAGCAGATTCACCATAATGATCCAGAGCAGATGGGGATACAGGCGGGGTGAGGGACTGCGAGAACTCGCCCTCCATGTAAACAGGATGGAACAGACTACTGGGAAAAGTTTTGATAGAGACAATGAAAATAATGCAATAAAAACCCTTTTAACCACGAATTAGACAATTTATTGTAATCAAACAACCATTTAATAAAATTTGTATTGGCTTGGCCAGGCTGTAAGGCATTCGTAAACCAGGAAAGACCAGCCAGTATCTTAGGTTGGTTTACGCTATTATTTATAGCAGCGAACACATCTTTTTCAGATCTTTTCAGCGCTATTTGTGAACTATCGACCTGGAAATTGTATCAGCAGAAAGAGAAACCATATAATTTTAACAGATACAACAATTTCAGTCATTTATGATCTAATAACGTTTATAATAACACTTACTTCAACACTGTTGACAACTGCTGCATCTATGAACGACCTCTCTCCCAGTGTATCGCTTCTCTCCCGCGCTACAGTCATAGCAACACTGCGCATGCGCACGGACGTGTCAGTCATCCAATCCGCTCTTTGATTGGTCAGAAGTTCTCGGGGGGGCGTGGCCAGGCACTGTAATAATATTAACACACTGCAAACAGTGACTGAAAACGTTGGAAAGTTACTTTGTGTATTTTTGTCTTTGTTAGTTATTAAACGTATTAAAAACGCGCAACAGATAAAATAAATACATTTACATTACATGCAAAAAAAAGAGTTGCCGTTCAAAATTACAGCTCCAGGCTTGGAGTAAAGAAATAAGAGAGTGAATTTGAATCGTGATTCATTAATACGTCTTTTAAGCTCTTTGGTCTGCCCCACGTTACTCGGTCTAATTAATAACCAGTACATCGCTGTTAAGTAAAATTGGACCCAGGGTTATCCTGATTTCCATATGCAGATGTATCTTCGCCGGCTGCAGCTTTGGCCATCACCATGCATACATTTAAAAGCATCTTTTCAGTCCCCGCATCTGAATATCTCGATTTGATAATCTTTTATTCGACGCTCAAGTCTTATCGGCTACATATATATGCGGATGTAAAGGCATGTCAAGTCAAAACATGTCGTCCGTTTTTTCGTGTTTTAGCTGTTACATCTACGACAAAAGACGATGTCATGTTGTAGCCTCTTCGTTTTATCCAAATTATGGTTGCGTCTTGCAAAGAACGTGGATCTATACAGCTCAGCGCGTGCACGGACAGAAGGTAAGAAAGACAATTAAAGTCATGTTGACTCTAACCTTTGTTTTCGCTGCCCGAAAGGGAGGAGAGATCTCACTAAAATGCTCTCCCCCCTCTCTGGATGTGATTTTGTGATGTCTAACAAGAACAGGGCACTGAAAATGGATGTCAATTGCATATTTTTATATTTTAAATACTTGCGTGCATGCAGAGAGAAGATTTTTTATTTTATGCAAAATGTAAACAGAGGCTGCGTCTCAAAACCTAGCAAGCCCCCTACTATAGATGCTTTCCAGATATTCAGACAGTCAAAATGTTCAAGTGAGTCCCATTTTGTAGCAATTTTTTAGTGAAGTGATTAGGTTATCCTAGAGGCTGCCGCCGTCTGTCTCAATCTATTAGCTCTGAATAATTTACGTCCGTAATTTGTGAATGAAATGATGTTCCTGTGTAATCAGAGCACTAGGACGTGTCAGGCAATATGCTGATTAGTGTGCATGAACTCACTGCAGTTGTAAGGATGAGATGAGCTTTTGTCTATATGTTGCAATATATTTGGAGCATACAGATGTATAGCCTATTTCGTCTTATTAACAGGTACGACCCTTGTGAAAACAAGGAATAGTTTAAGGGCAAATACAAAGTAAAAATGCAAATAGACTTGAAAAGCATGCCTGCTTGAAGGGCATCCTATAGGCTATTTAAAACAATTAATTTATGTTAAACTAGTTATTTGACCTTTTTAAATTCACTTTCATGTGCAGAAAACTATTCCACTTAGTTAACCATTAAAAGACCATGAAAAATAATTTCGAATTTCTGTGTTCTAATGCAGTAGGACTTATTTATCTACCCTTTCCCAATTTTCCCAATTTGTACATTTTATATGACACATTCAACAAATATCCACATTTACCTCAAGGTCAGAGAAATTCAAAGTATGCTGGAATGCCTTTAGTTAAAGATGATGGCAGATGTTTCACACCAAGTCATTTGAACTGAGTAGTTGCAGGGACCCGCTTTTCAATATATTATTTTTTTCCTCATAAATTGGACTCACTTGCTTGTTGCCTCATGTCTGTTTCCCCCAGGATACAAAGAAAAAACAATAAGGGTTAAGTATAAAACAAGTACTCAACAGAATAAATCCCTGTCTCTAATAGGTCTACAAAAAAGCGTACTTTAAAAGTGACATACAGTTAAAGCTCCACAATGAGTTTAAGTAATGACTCATATTTTACTCCTTATTGGGTTCCTTCCAAAAAAAGATTCCACCATTGTACTTCAAAACGTTCCTGTCTCTTTTATCTGAAGGTGCCCCCCATGGCTTCGTCTTGATCAATTAAACTGCTGAAAGGCCCTTTCCCTCAGCCTTTTCAGCACAGCGCTTTAGAGAAATATAAAGTTATCAGTCGTCCTAAGCGATATGAGGGGGGAAAAAAATAAGTAGTTTGTCTATAAAAATGTCCAGGTGCTTTATCAGAGTCCCTGTAGGCCCTGGGACCCTTGTGCTGAATGTTCGCTCTGTGGAATGGATCATCTGTATGGCAGACCCCTGGCCCCCTCCTTCCTCACTTCCTCAGGCCGAGCAGCTTAGTGGGAATAGGTCCCAGCTTTACTGAAAGATTGACTGGGCGATTTTGAGGAGCAGGGAAACTCCATCCATATTGAAATGCATGCAGAAATACTGATATAGTACATTATTTTGAACTTGCTTTTTCATATCACATCTGTTCTCTGCCAAACCATATATCTGAAACATCTAAAATCAGTCCATAAATGATTCCTTTTAACATTAATTGTTATCATGTTTATGCAAAGTAGACCTAAATATTACTCTTACTTCATTTTAAATATCTGTCTGAGCTTGCTGAACTCTGTGCAAAGAATATAGTGGAGCCCTGCAGATGGTGAGAGAAGGTAAAGTTAGATAAATGCATCGTTTGCATGCCAAGAGCAACTAGCGATTGCACTGTGTCTTATTTCCGAAGACATTTGCATCGAAACCTGTAGATAGAGTGTGTAGGAAGAGGTTGTGTGGGTGGTTGTTATTCGTTTCTGTCAGAGAACCGTGACCTAAGGTGATGGACTTCAGGATTTTTCTGCTGTGGCGGACAGGTAGTGTTTGTATGAAAGAAACTTGTCTTTCTAGGAAAAACTTTCAGATTGTTTTACGATGTGCAATGTGAGACTATATGTTTTTGTAAAATTTACTGTTCAGTCATAATTCCATGACTAAATGTGCTTTTTTTTGTTGATATAATCAGTATTAAAGTTGTGGTGGTCAAACTCTGAACTTTTTTGTTTTTGTATTTAACTTTATTTATACATCTGTACATTAAAATTGTTCTGAGGTATTTCCATTTAAAAGCACTGCAGCTGAAAGTACTAAAAGCACAATTTTACTTCAGAAATCATATTAAAAAATTACATTGAACTTGGTTGAATTGTTGTTGTATCTAATTGCATCACAAAATGCATTTTAAAATTCTAAAAAGCAATTACATTTTCCTTATTCTGAAGGTAAATTTGAAGCTCTTAATAGATTAGATTATTAATTATTAGCAATTTCAATATTTTTTCATGCTGTTCATTGTTTAATTAGTATTATTATTTTACTAATAGGCTACTGCTACAAATATTTACTGTTTGATACTTTCAACACACCACCATATTCCCCACCTTAGCCTTTGTATTCGTACCTGCATGTTACCAGCAAATATCTCTCTTTCATCTCTTTACTTTGCTGAAACATCCTCTTTCAATTCAGAATGTTACTCTTGCTCCTTTGTTCCTCTGTTTATTATACGGTGCTTTACATGAAATATGCATGAAACACAAATGGACTCTCCAGTTCATAAGCATTTTCATAAGTGAATATGCCCAGTGCATATATTCATGTGGACACACAAACTCTCACTTTTCGGATCATGGTTCTGGTTTTGTTGCCTGTTAACTCAAGAGTGTTTTCAAGAGCAGAATGGTGAAACCAGTAGACTAAAACAATTCAGACACTGAATTGCTTCAGCATATCATGGGTCTAAATCACTTCTAAGTCAAACCCATTTGATTGCTGTGTTTTCTTCTCATCACATCATTTTTGAATGTGTTCATTTGATGCTTTATTTATTTTCTTACAGCCCAGTCTTTTCCTCTCTTTACTTTTAGTATATTTCATAATTTTATATCATTGAATTTTTTAAATGAACTGTAAAGGAGTGTTTTCAGACTCTCAGGACACTTTTCTTAATAATCATATTGGTCTTGTTATATTTTATCTCTTAATAAAAATGGCTCGCTATTCATTAATTAATTCCCTTACAAGGCTTAAAAATGACTTTTTTTTAGAAATATTGAGAAAACTAATGGGAAATATACTTCAGTGTTCACTGTTTCTATCATATTTCTTTTTCCAATGAGTTTTTTGTTCTCAATTTAGATTTTTTTCCATGGACCCCCTGGTTTGTGAGACGTCCACAGTTTGAAAAACACTGGTGTAAAGATGTAGGTATTCAAAGTCTTTTATCATGCCTGTCCAGTTGGCCCACATTAACGATAAATGTATTTTCCAGCCATTTACCATAGACCTGTTAAAGTGTCATATTAACATTAAGCTTAAGCAGGAGACATTCTTGAAATAATACGACTCCATTTCAATGGGGCAACTTGTAGGAGTGTAGCCTACTTTTTGTTCGGACCCAGCGGTGAAATCCCCTTTCAGCCAATCAATGCATTTCAACCAGTCATCAGTCCTTTTGAACTGTTGAAAGGCTTCACTAAATGTATGTATTTAAAAAGGGGGCTCGCAGCTCTTAATTGATACCATTGTGAATGGCAGGGCATGGATTGGAGAGGCCCGCTGTGCTGCTTCGGTTGCCCACACACCGCTGCAGTTGCACTGTTTGGCCGCCGGAGGGCAGCGCGGGACCGGAACCCAGTGGCACCGGCGGGAGGGAGAGAGGGAGGGAAAGCGGTCGAGAGATCGCTGGCCGTGCAACACGGACTACAGTTCATCTCACGGGTCAGCGCATATTTAAACAGCCTTTATTACCCTAACCCAGACCCCCGTTTTTTCCCCTCCCGTTTCTAAATCCGTTTACTGAGGGTCTTTTATAAGCAGAAATGTGAAAAGTGCTGACTGCTATTCCCATTTTGAGGATATCTGACTTCATCAAATTACAGTTGGGTTTTTGAATATTTCATATTTGATCAAAAGCCCTTTACAAGCTGCACACACACACGGGCCCACATGGGGCATGATCAATTTTTAAAACTCCAATCATTATGCACACGTTGACCCACAATGCCCACTTTAATTCAGGTATTTACTAAGAAACCTTTGCACCTTTTTCACTTGTGTTATTTCAAAGGTGCCTTTAATGAAAGCCTAAGCGTATAGAGTGCAGCATTAGTCTTTTGTGCTGTAAGTTTGGTGCTTGCACGAAAACCGATTCATGCACTCTTGTTGCTATCGAACTGCACAACGCTGCCATTCCCCTTTTAACCCCCCATCTAAAACACTTTAAAATGGCCAGCCTAGGACAGAGGCCAATATTGGCCTTGGCTGTACCTTGAATAATGAATAATTCATCTGTTTGACCTTTAGCTGAAGTTTATTGGAGGGTGAAGGCGTCCTGCTGGCCTGCCTGCTGCCTGGCCCAGCTTGAGCTCTGTTTCCCCTCTCAGTCATGTCCCCTTCGATATCCTCGCCTTCTCTCGCTGTCGCCAAGTGAGGTGTGAGGACACAAAATGTCTTGACCATCAAAGTTCCTCGCCGTGTCTTGGTCTTATGTTTTGACTCGTTTTGAAGGTCAGGTTTGTTACGTCCACCTATATTAAACATAACCTCTGACCCAGCGCGAGCTGCTCAGAATCGTGGGATCCTCCTCCTGTTGTTTGTCTACCCTTTGAAACATATTGTATGTAAACGTACATCCAGTGTGCAGAATGACAGTGAGTGATTGCTCTGAATTTGTTGCGCGTTTGTAGAACTACGTTCGTTTTCAATTAATCCTCGATCCCGGCATCCCATCGGTCCCATGAGCTCTTTCGTAAAGAAATGGCTGACTGGACTGTTTTACCTGTCGCCTTGGGCTGGTGCTAAATGTCATTGACATTAAATTCCCTTTGTTAAGTCTGATTTAATTGTGTCACTGGTGATTTTTTGTCCTCAACTGGCCAAATATGTCATTCTGCTCGTTCCATTTCCCTTAGCTTATGCTCTCAAATGGGTTGTGTCTGCTCATCCTGTTTTGCAATATTAACATGTCCTTCACGGCCAAGACTGAGGGTTTGAGTGGTTATCAAATGGGTACGCTATATATTGATAATTTGTTTGAAAACATTTGCATCTAAAAGGTTTTATACCACAAGAATCTCCAAAGACACCATCAAGGATAATTTGTTTCCTTCTCAAAGAAATGCTTACTTTCCCCTATTATCCAGAATTACCCATCCGTATATTTAAAAAGTTAGAGCTAAAGATTTAAATATGCAGAAAATTCTGAGTTTGAATATGTTGTAAATGTGGCAACAGTTCTCTGGAATACTTGATTCATTGGTCAATTGTGGAATTTAGCCCTGAGATATTTCAGTGTTAGATATTTCACGCATATCTGCGCAACTGAAACACATGTTATTTTCATGTCTTCATGTCACACAGCAAACTTGCTCTCTGTAAAGTGCAGCAGTCGTTTCTGGATGCAATTCATTTTCTCCATAGGGGAACTGATTTTTAGTTATGAGGTTGTTAACCAGTAAACCATCTTTTTGTTGAAGCTGTCAGCATGCATTATTTTTTAATGATTGTGTAACAGTGAAATTCCTAATGGAAAACTACATTACCCATGATTCTGCAAAGAAATCTCCACTTATCAGAGACTTGTGACAAGTAAATCATGCTGGAAGAACTCTTTAGTGCCTGTCCATTTCCATGAACCACTGTGAATAATGTAAGTCTCCCTGCACTATTTTTTTGTGCATATTTTGCAATGAACTTAAAATACATTGTCATTGTTAATTTGACTGTCATTCGCAATGCTTCATGGGAGTTCATTAAAGCCATTAAGTACATATTCTTAAACTTGTACGTTTTCGCCCATTTCTCAAATAGGTTTTTGCTTCAAATCTAAGTTTGTAATGTGATTCACCATGTAGCTGGTTGGTTTGATTCATGGCTTGTACCAATCAAAATGACCTCAGTATTAAAGGGGTCATGAACTGCAATGATTCATTCATGCACTGAATTGTTTTTTGACTAACAAGGAGGTTTTGAGTTCTGAAACTTATAGGATCTTCATATAGTACAATGACCTCTTACATGTCAAATTGTCAAAGAAAATTAGATTTCTCAATTCATGATCCCTTTAAATATTATTTAATATTACACTAATATTTACTATTCTGATTGTTTGGTATGGTGTAGTAGACTATTTTTTAGTTGAAGCTTTAGGAGTGGTTTAATACATGGGTAATATTAAAACTCAAAAAAAAAAAAAAAAAAAAAATGCACATCCACATATTTATTTATGCATGTGTGGGTAGCGGTGTACTGACTGGAATAGTGTACAGTCAGCTCGCCTTGTTTGAGATCCACGTAAAGGAAAAATTGCAGCTTTCCTTGACATATGCTTCATTACATATGCCACAAAATCTCCTCACATTCATATGGGATTGACCAGCTGTGCCACAGGGAGAAAGATCATTTCTTGTCGTAATAGAGGGATTTGAAAGAAAGCGTCCATAGCATATATAGGCTGTACCGCCTCAGAGTCGCCACCCCTCTGTGAAGCAAATCTTCACCCCATCTTGCTAACATCCTCACACCATGTAGTCGGCCATAGCACTTTGCGCTTAACGTCTCCCTCACACCTTTCAACGACGTCATGTGCATTTGAAGGTCATTACAATATGTTTGTTCTCACTCGGAACAGTTATGGGCTGAAGATGCTGTCGAAGTGAGCTTGCTTTTATTTTATGTGATTTATTATGTTCTTGGTGACATTATGTCACCATTTCCAGCCTCTTCAGTCCCATCATAAAAGGTCACTGATGAATCTCTTCGTCTGCAAGGGGGATATTAAAATCTCTGAACGTAGCGGCTTACACGCTGGCAGGCTAAATGAAAACCCCATTGAAACCTGCTGACGCAAGGCTTAAATAAACAGGTGTAGACAGAGGAGAGTTTGTTTATGTGAAGGCTTTCTATGTAGTCTGAGACTTGTATCGTAGACCTGTGTGTACCGTAATGCAATCCGTGTGTAATTGTTAGTGCGTGTTATGAGTCAGTAATCGTCCTACAGTGTGGTAATGAGTGTCCAGGCACATGTCAGGAAGTGTTCCAGAGGTTGTTTGTGCATTGTTGGGTTGAAATGGGATCTGTGTGTTGTGTGAGAAGTGTGGGCACGAGCACGCAGACGCACGTCAGGCAGATAATGGTGGGTATTATGGGTTTGAGGTTTCATTTGAAGTGCCAGGAAAATATCTGACACCTTTGCAGCGCAGATGTACACATTCACGCTTGTGCACACTGCGACCTCTGGTGAACATGAGAGCCGGTGGTTTTTGAGACCTACACACATGCTCGGGTTTGTGAGAGACAAACCCTCGCAATAGGCCAGTAAAGTGCTAGTGTTTGTGTGTGTTTGTGAATCTATGCATTTGGTTCAAAGTAAAAAGAGTGTTTTAGTTAAATCAACAATGTCGTTTTAAAAAAAAAAAAGCAACACTGACGGAAAATGCTAACAAAATTATTTTAAGAAGTGAAAATTGTTTATTGTCATCTGTGGAGCAAGGCATTGTATACATGTGTATTTTATCACCACTGCAAAAGTATTCCACAAGACTTAGATATTAAACATAACACATGACTAGTGTGAAAATCACTTACCAACCATTGCATCATTTTGCTATTTAAATATGAAAAAAATAAATGCAAGTTGACAAAACAGGAAAACATTGTCCTTTACATTGTCCTTGTCCTATATACTTACAAGTGCATCACTGCAAATGTGATTTGCGTTTGTTTTTACAAGTGGAAATTATTATCTGTGGTAATCAGCAGCATGTCACAGATGCTGCTGACTGGACTTTTATTGAAACGGCTAGTTTCTATTTAGTTTATTTTAAAACTGATAAACCTGTCTTTTGAGTATACACTGTAAAAAAAAATCCCGTAAATTTTTACGGTAAAAAAACGGCAGCTGTGTTCAGAATTTTACCATTAAAAAACGGTAGCAAAATACGGTATTTCTTTAACTGATGAAATGTTAATATACCATCCTATTGAAGTTCTGAAATCTGTTTTGTACATACACTGATAACCATCAAAATCAGGTGATGATGAGAAAGTCACATGATGAACCAAAGCTCACAACAAGTATCTTTTCCACAAGCTGAGAAGGCCGATACTAATATATATCTATATATATTTATAGATATATATATCTATATATAGATAGATAGATAGATAGATAGATAGATAAAGAAGGTGCACAATGTCATTCACACAAACACTAAACACCATCATGGTGAGACTCATTAAACTAAAATATGCAATGAACATTTATTTAACAGCATTAGATGTAACATACAACCCTAATAAACATAACTGATAAGAAAAAACTAAGAAGAAACATAGTTATTTCAAATAAAAAACATCAAATTTGAAATGCAACGCAGGGAATTCTGGGAACGTCAATTTACAGGTTTTCCCTGTAAATTTTACATTGTTTTCCCGAAAACGGTGTTTTGCCATAAAATTGTATGAAATGTCTATTACAGTTTTTCACTGTATATATTAGGGGAACTTACAGTTAACCATTTAACAGTTAAAAAAAACAGTTATTTTTTACAGTTAAAATCACGGCCATTTTTTACAGTGTACGGAGAGCTGAAAGTGTGTGTGTAAGTGTGTGTTCACTGTGGGACAGAGGTCTTTACTTTCCACCCAGTGGTGAAGGGTCTGACTGAAATCCTGTCACAGATATGTAACAGTGTTTCTGGATTAGCATATCATTAGCATATCATTACCATGCAATTTCCTCAGCGCTGTCTGGGCTAGTGTGTATGGACAAGGTATTACCTAATCAAGAGGTTCGGCTCTCCACACACCTGTCTTTTACTTGTCTTTGATCACTACACACCCCGTGATATGTTGTTTTCTTCATGGCTTTTATTCCAAGCCACTCACTTTGAATCTATTTAAAATTGACAATCTTTCTCTTACAGGACATTACAGGCATACTCTATATACCTTTGCCGCATTTTAACAATCACTTAACTTTATATTAAAAAACAACATAATAATACTGTTAGTTATAATCTTGAGCAAATCTCCAAAAGAGAATGCATATTTCATACTGTACAATATAATGTTGTATTTATTTATTTATAACTTTCACAACTATCAATTGATTGTGAAGGAACTTATTTTGTGAGATTTTGCCAGACTGTGTCAAAATTAATTAATTTTTATTGTTTTAATGGACATTTTTTAAGTCAGTGGCTTATCAAACAGACAGTTGACAGTTTTTTTTATTTTTTTTTATTTTTTGTAAATGCATCAATGCATCTATGAGAACTGCACTTGTTAAACCATTACATTTTAGATTTTTTTTTTTCTCTTTTGTTTGTATAATAAAAAAGCAAATGAAAAGAACATCAACAGTGATATGAAAGCAACGTTACATCCTCAACCATGTGCTGTTTGTGCGTGTGTAATTTGCGTCTTCTGTGTTTTCATAGTTTATAGCGGTAGTTTTTCTTCAGTCGGCGGTTGAGATATGATCTGCCAATCTGTGTTTCGATTCTCACATCTGTTTTGGCTATTTCCATTCACCAGTTTCCCCATTTATCTTGGATGCGCCTGTCCTCTTTATCTGATATTAAGTGTTGATGTGCATTTGAAACTTTTCCCCTCTTTATTTCTATTTTTTTTCCTAGGAACATTTCAATCGGTAGTATCCAACATTTGTGAACATCCCACCATCAGCCTTTTTAGATTCACATAATATCCCATCGAATGCAGGGCAAATGTTGTGAATGCTCTGGTGGATGTCAGACGCTGTAAGTATACAGTACATTTAGAGTGAAAGATGGGGAGTGTGCGCGCGTATATGTGTGTGTAATCATGTGGACACATGGCAATGCTCTAATGGTAGTGAGGGAGCTTGTGTTCTATTACAGAGAGCTGTGTGATAGATACGGCTGTGCCATTTACTGTGCAGTGGAGATGGAGACAGGTTTAGGCCAGGGCAGAAAGGAGGGAGGAACGCCATTACACACACACACACACAGTGTGGTGTTTAGCCTCTCTCTCTTTAGCTCCGTCTGTTATTTTCTGTATTTCCCCCCGTTTTATTTCTCCCCTCGATGTACTTGCTGTTTCTTCCCGTTGTGTTCTTCCAGAGAAGGATTGAGATGAAAAAGTGCTGAGGGCAATGCTCCGACTGAGGCTAGAGAGAGACAGAAACATGTCTACATCTCTGTAGGCAGGAGAGATAGAGATAGATTTATAGACAGAGAGAGAATGAAAGAATGTGTGAGTGAATGAGAGAGAGAGAGAGCGAGAGAAACGGGAGAGAGCTGATGCTGTATGCTCTCTGCAGGGTGAGATGATGTATGACTGGAAAGGCCACATGTTGGCCGTGTGATGGATTAAAGCACTTTGTAGGAAAATTACCGAGAGCGCCTCGCCACCCCCAAGTCCTGTCTTTAATAAAACTCCACACACACACACACACACACATACACACATATCTATGCAGAATGAAAGAAAGTGTGTAGCCCAGATAAACACATCTGGACTCAGGTAATGCATGTTAATCTACATAAATTTACAGTCATTTGTTCAGCATTTAATTCAATACACCTGAGCGCCAGAATAAAAGACCTTGAATAATATAGTGGCGGTGGAAAAAAAATAGGCTGGTGTTTATAAAGTATGATTTGAGAATATAAAAGTATGTGGGTAAGTCTAAGTGAAATGGCATCTGCAACTCATTTGGCTTCTGTATTGTGCTGTATTTATGAGTAAAGCAGGATGCTCAATAAGAAACAGTTGAGGACAGGACTGGGTTTTAGCTATCAGGAATTGATTGGATATTGAAAAGTGGGGTGTTTTATACCAGAATGGACCAGTCCTGTGTATGAGTTTGCAGTCGATTGCGGAGGAGCTTGAATGTCAAGTTGACTCTTGAGAGCATATGAACATGTCCTGAAGGTAATGCTTGTTTTTAAAAGAAATCTATTGCTATTTGCTATTATTGTCAGCCTTTATTATATAATCATGTTCTGATCTGGACTGAGGATGATACACCATCATTCAAATGTTTTGGAATGTAAAAAAAAACCCATTTTATTCAACAAGAATGTATTTAATTGATAAAATATGACAGTAAAGACATAAAATTACAAGAGATTTTAAATAAANTAGCCTTTATTATATAATCATGTTCTGATCTGGACTGATGATGATACACCATCATTCAAATGTTTTGGAATGTAAAAAAACCCCCATTTTATTCAACAAGAATGTATTTAATTGATAAAACATGACAGTAAAGACATAAAATTACAAGAGATTTTAAATAAAGCTTGATATTCATCAAAGAATCCTGAAAAAATATATAACGGTTTCCAAATATTAAACTGTTTTCTACATTATAGTAATAAATATTTCTTAAGGGCCAAGTCAGCATGTAACAATGACGTTTGGAGTAATGCTGAAAATTCAGCATTGCCGTCATAGGAATAAATTACATTTCACAATAGATTATAATAAAGAAAAACAGTTATTTTGTTAAATTGCAATTATATTTCACAATGTTTCTGTTTTTATTGTTTTTTTATTTAATAAATGATGCTTTGGTGAGCATAAGAGACTTCTTTCAAAACCTTCAAGACTTTCTTACAAACTTTTGAGCAGTAGCTTATATTTCAGTACAGTTCCTCCTCCTCCTCATATGGTATTAAGCGTGCCATTTAAGAAGATCTTCATTAAGGATTGCATTAAGGTTTTGATTGGAATTGTGGGATTCAAAATAACAAGTGCAGCAAGTGTGGAAGACGTGGAATATAGTGCACAAGTTGTCATCCTCTCATCTCCACGGATGAAAATTTGCACAGGTTAGAAGTGAAGGTGAATAAATTATTAAAATTAAACATTAAAACATTAACCAGCAGCCCGCATAGCCTATGTGACACCATCAAAAAAGTAGTTTGGGGGAGAGTGATTTACATTTTGATGAACATAGGAACGGACTCAATAATATTCATTTGGATTTCATGTCTACTGTATGGTCTGAGATGTTGTTGTGGAAGCTGATGCAGAAGCTCCATGTGGTGGGCAGAAATGTAATTGGTCTGGGTTAGAACCCCATAGCAAAGTTCTCCTTTCAGTTCACCTCCTGCTAAAGAAGCACATGAATATTCAATGAAAGAGTGAGAGGAGACAAACAGCAACAGAGAGAAAGAGGTTGAGGGTCGGAGGCAAAGACCAAAAGGGCTTCATCATTAGCCTTCCCTTTTGCCCTCAAAAGAGCTGTACATCATCATCATCATCATCTCTCCCTATTTATCTGCCATAAAAACAATGGGGTTCTTAAATAGGTTGAAACAATTAAACAAATTCACAAAATTTGTAATAAACACCCTGCTGCCTGATTTATATATCTGAATCAAACCATAGTGATGAGCAGTAGTATTTAACTAAATATATGTACCCGCTTTATATTAAATGTCTTTAATAAAAGAACAGTTCATGCCGAAAAAAAAGAGAACATTTAATGAAAATTTTCTCATTCTCAGGCCATCCAAGATTAGATTGTTTCTTCATCAAAACAGATTTTGAGAATTTTAGCATTAAGTCACCAACAGATCCTCTGCAGTGAATGGGTGCCGTCAGGATCAAGTAATCCACATGACTCCAGTCCATCAATTAAATATTTCTTACAAACATGCAGCTTTTCACTTCAAAAGACGTTAATTGATGGACTGGATTGCTGTGAATTATTGTGATGTTTTTATCAGCTGTTTGGACTCTCGTTCTGACGGCACCCATTCACTGCAGAGGATCTGTTGGTGAGCAAGTTATGTAATGCTAAATTTCTCAAAATCTGTTCTGATGAAAAAACAAACTACATCTACATCTGGAATAGCCTGGGTACATTAAGCAAATTTAGATTTTTGGGTGAACTGTTCATTTGACCACACAATGTGTATTTACAGTACAAGCTTTTGTACATTCTTTTCAAACAGATTAAAACGAATCAGGCAGACTTCCAATGCAACATAAATGGAATATTCAATGAAAATTAATTTAATTATTGACTCATTTCAGCTGTAAAACAATGAGAGATGCTGCTGAAAAGTTGGTAAGCATCAATGTTTTGAGTCAGTTACCCCCCGCTGCATCTGAAACCCTGCAAACCCTTTTCACTATAACCTTGTTTTTCTTCTAATCCCCCTGTCTCTTTCTGTTTCACACAGACCTGTTTCAAACAAAAACAGCATCATCACCTCCAGATTGCAGGTCCATGGCACCTCCGCAGCAGCAGCAAGAGTGGCATTAGTTCTGCTTGTGTGTTTGTGTGTGAATGTTTACAGGACTTGTGTATATTGTTACAGTGTGCACTGCAGTCCACAGGCGAACAGGCCGTGGCATCGCGGTATGTGTCTGTACGTCCCTGAGGGGACATGTGTTCCACATAGTTTATGATTATGGTTTCTGTGGGGGAACAAGAAACAAGATGCGGCGAACTAGCGTGTGAGGTATACAGCAACAGCCAAGCTCACGGAAAACACAAGAGGCAGGGACTGCACCATAGAGTTCTGCCTCTCCCCTTCGCGAGGTCTGATGTCTTTGTTTATTTTGTTGTTTTTTTTCGCGCACATTCCTTCCCTCCTGTCATCTTTTAGATCTGACAGCGGGAGCAGCTCCTGGCAGCGGCTTGATAGACATGTCAGGAGTGTAAAATACCTGTGTGGTATGAAGCGCTCGCACACACACGCAGAGTTCAGCTGTGCCGGGTTAGAATTATTCATCACAACCCGATCCCTGTTGGTCTCTGAACCGCAGGATAGCTGAAGCATTAATGCTGCCTGACTTCCTTTATATAGTATTCAATTAACATGCGGCATTTCAGGATGCTGTATTTAAGACCAATTATTGGCTCAAGTGTAGTAACAAAATATCATTTTTTGGGTAGACTTTTTAGCGTTGTTTGTGAGCCAGATATTGATTTATTTCTCCAGTGGACTTTTCATGGTGTTCAATGCAACTGATGCAGACTTTTTCCTAGAACTTCAGAAAGCAGAAGAGCGGTTCATCTGAGTAATGGATTCAATTTTTTTTTTTTGTACAATTCCATTTCTGAGAGTTAGTTTTTCTGCACATGTATACACTGAAACCAGGTGGTATTTATGGATTTTTTCCCTTTGTAATACTCAAAGTCAAGAGAGATAGACAAAGGTGAAGAGAGCATAGAAATGAGAATTGGACATGACATAGGCCAGGTTTTACCTGCGATTTTTATTTTTGTTATGTTTTGTTTTGACAGCACATTGTTAGCAAGAGAGCAAGGAAGTGACATGACGAGCCTGTTTTGTTTTGTGTTTTTTGTTTTGACACTTTATGCTTATAAACACTGTATCATTACATTAAAATTATCTGCACCACTTCATCAAATGAAATGTAATATGCCTTAAATACCGTAATAATTTTATTTTATTGCACTTTTTGTAGCAGTTAAAACATTTTGTATCATTACGTTACAAATCACCTATTTACAAAATGCACCCATTTCACCAAATTACTTCTATAAATATAGCATTAATACAGTATATATCAAAGAACCATGATATTGCTGTCCTTCTGTGCTTGTGATGGGGATCTAATTCACTCCTGGACAAAACTAACATCACAGGTATTTATATCCGATGAGAATGCATTGTCTCAGAGTTCACTTTCTCTAAATTTCATAATCTAAATACTCTAACGTTTGATTTATTACTAGAGACCGTTGCTAGACTGTGTAAATATAGAGTAATTTTCATGGCTACAATAACAACTAACAAAACACTCCTGTAATTAATGTTGTGGGTGCGTTTGCATTGTGTTACACTGATACGCCCATTTGCGAGAACGTTCAGGCTGAAATATGATTATCACATTAAACCCAGATATGATTAGTGTGTGTGTCGTGAAGGAGCTGATGGAGATGATCAGTGTTTTGATGGCAGTCTGAGGGCTGATCCTGGCCGAGATGCAGAGACTGAAGGCGTGTGTAATTGATAGTGACAGTCCTCTCCTACATTTAATTGCTGACCATGAATCAGATTACTTCCTCAAACTGCTTTCATTAGCGCTGAGAGATCTGTGGCAACACAGCTCGCACTGGATTCATATTGGCCTGCGGTGGGATGTCTGTATATGTGGGTGCTTGTGATTCTCATGTCCTGATAGATGACTTATTTGATTTGTGACATGATGGATTATTTTTTGGTATAGTAGCTAAAGCTAGTATCTCAATCTTGTATCTTCAAGTTTAAAGCATGTTTGCTATTTCCAACAACAGCTCTCTTGAAGTGGCAGTTCCAGTCAAATTAAAGTCAGCATGACGGCAAAATTGATTGTCTTTAATTTCTTCAAGTTAAGTCAAATTTATTCATATAGCACTTTTCAAAATACACATTGTTTCAAATCAGCTTTATAGCAAATTGAAGTTTATGTTTATAATATTGGTAACACTTTAGTATAGGGACCAATTCTCAATATTAACTAGTTACTTATTAGCATGCCTATTATTAACGTAGTTGTTTATTAGCACTTATACAGCATTTATTCTACATGACCATTTTCTACATCCCTAACCCTTCCCAATACCTAAATTTGACAACTACCTCACTAACTATTAGGAGTTTATTGAGGGATAAGTCGTAGTTAATTGTAGAAAACTAAACCTTAAAATAAAGTGTGTCCATAATATCTTTTAATATCAGTTTACATTTTATATCAATACAAGCAATTAAGCAGTTGAGATATGCTACAATTACTTACTTACTCATACAAGCCCTCTTTTCATGTATAAATTACATTCATTCTTTCATTCACTCCCTGATGCAAGATATATAATTGACCAACAGATGAAATGTTAGTGGGGAAGTGTATCTTTGTTGATGTAAGATGGTTATAGTTACTAACATTTTTGTTGCTGTAAAATACTTTACTGCACTAACAAAAAAAATATAATTCCTTTCACATAGCAGGTTTGTAAGGGTGGTTGCATTGTGTTTGTGAGATGGGGTGAGTGGTGTAGCATCTCCTCTTTTCAAAACAGTTTGAAAATATCTAGGCATCGAGGTTATGAGTTTCTGTAGTTTTGGTGTTGGATTTTGGTCTCATTCTTGCCTGATATAGGTTTTTCAGCTGCTTAAGAGTTTGTGGTCTTCTTTGACGTATTTTTTGTTTAATGATGTGCCAAATGTTCTCTATAGGTGAAAGATCTGGACTGAAATAGATGTTGTCTGGAGGGGAGCATATGTTGCTCTTAAACCTTTATTTACCTTTCAGCATTCATAGTGCCTTCCAAAACATGCAAGCTGCCCATACCGTATGCACTTTTGCACCCCCATACCATCAGAGATGCTGGCTTTTGAACTGAACGCTGAGAACAGGCTGGAAGGTGTCCCGCCTCTTTATCCCAGGTCACGGTGTCCGTGATTTCCAACAAGAATGACAAATTTGGACTCAGCTGACCATAGAACACTTTTCTACTTTGAAACAGTCCATTTTAAATGAGCCTTGGCCCACAGGACCGACTGTGCTTCTGGACCATATTCACATATGGCTTCCTTTTTGCATGATAGAGCTTTAGTTGGCATCTGCAGATGGCACGGCAGATTGTGTTTACCGACAGTGGTTTCTGGAAATATTCCTGGGCCCATTTAGTAATGTTAATGACAGAATTATGCCGATGAGTGATGCAGGGTCATCTGAGGGCCCGAAGACCACGGGCATCCAGTAAAGGTCTTC